>QFFA01001670.1:0-11211 GCA_003316565.1 Russula foetens
GGCTAATTCAAGGTGATGAACGCCACTGTGACACCGTGAGTCGAGTGACAAACTAGCGACCTTTCGTCTTGGTTTATCCTCAACCTCAATGTCACCCTCCTATTTCTCCTCCCGTCCTTTTTCTATCGGCAATTGGTTTTCTCACACCGTCACACCCGAGAATGTGTTATCCTGGTGTCCATGTTCTCGATGAGGATGGCAAGAAAGATGGTCGTCGAAGATGCGGTTTCTCAGTCGAGACGATGAGGCTTGTGGACAGAAGAGGGTTTGTGTTTGTGTTGATTGTTTTGACCTCGGAGGGTACGACTAGGGGTACGCCACTCTTTCTGTTCGCTCTCATTCGATCCTAACTCAGTATTTTCTACTGTTTGAGGAAAGCATCATTGTCCAACAAGCCCTCGGTACGAGTTGCGAGTGGGAGTCCGTCTTAGCCTACCTCTCGTCTGGCTGCGCTCATGTACCCCCTCCCCCCCTGAAACATCCCTCCCACACACACAGCCATACGCGCATTTACTTCCGTGGTAGTATCCACGATGACCCCACTTCCAGTTGTTGTGGTGAGAGCGCCATACCACACCATCCAGTCTCGTTCAAGAGTAAAGAGAGGAGCTTACAGGAATTCGTTATGACACAGGAGCAGAACCCCGCATCTCGGAAGCGGTTATACGGAAAAATCGTTGGCACCGGCTGGCAGCCGTGCTTCGCGCTGTGACGTAGGAAGAGCGATCGATTTGGACTCCTTTTTTTCCGTATGTTCCTCCCGTTTTCCTGATGGCACAGGCGCTGACTTATTCAGCGTTCTACAGTAAAATGGCTGCCAGAGTGGCTGCGTTGTCATCCCAGTCCATCTTCCTATCCAATCTCGTCCTCGGGGTAGCAAATTTATCACTATGCCTCCCAGTGAGGATCAGGTCGCTCCAAATATTGGATCGTTGCAGACTACAGTCGGTGGCCAAAGCAGGGAAAATCTTACCTGGAAGGCACCCTTCGTCAATTGCGGACTTCTATCATGCTCCCTCAAACACAGAGTTGTTCGCGCCAGCTCGGGCGGAGTCGGAGCCTTGCCATCATCTGTACCCCGCGTCTGTGTGACTACAAGGCTCCGGACGTCACCTCGAGGTTCACTACGAGGATTGGCGAAGCAAATCCTCAAAGTTGGTAGTGCACTGGTACGTCTTTCTGCTGCTATGGAGACGGACTCGGGACAGCAACTATCGCCCGGAGGGACTCGAGACACCTGACAGGCCCCTATTTCTGCGTGTCGATGGGCTCACGCTCGATCTTGCTAGGTGGGTCCACAAAAGTGGATTATGGAATCGGGACAACTTCCGATGCTAGAATACTGCTAGAATTCACAACCTGCCGTTTTTATTTGGCGTTACGCTTCATCATCGCGTTTACTTTTCTTTTAATTTTTCGCACATTTTCATACATTTTTGTGCTTTCTAGCAAAATTTTCTGAAAAAGCACAAAAAAGAACTGTTTCGCCTACTTGAAAAGTACCCAAAAGCATAAGGTAGAGAAAAAAGCAGGAGGAAGCAATACCTTTTCCAAGCAGAAAATCAACGAAGCACAAAACTGCATGAAAAGTACAAAAAAATGTCAACACGGGGTTTTCCTGATGTATTTTTCTTGGCATTTGCAGCGGCAGCCAGTATGCTTCGCTTCACGCTCCTCCGCTCGCCTTCCTCCCCGACGGTACAGTGGAGTTGATGGCGACCACATCTGCGCGTGTCGGATACACGCAACGACGACGTCTGGCCAAGCGACTTTCAACTTGAGCAAACTGCCTTTCTCTACGCTGCGTAACAAAAGTAGATAGCGAATTGAACGTGGAATGCTTGATATTAAGAGATATTGTGACTAGTTGCCTGAAGGGTGGTGTAAGGAGTATATGCGCCATATGTGGCTGTGGGCATCGGGAAAGCAGAAGACGGGAGGTCCACAAGGGTCGTTCGTGGATCTTGCGAGAGCGCGGACTCGTAGACGAACAGAGACCTCTAGTGAAAACGAGCAGGGCGTCAGAGTAGTAGACGTGTACCAGGAGCGCTTACCTTCCGGCGTGAGTTTCTCCTTAGCACCTGCCACAGGGCCCATCCTTCGGGCCAGAAGACTGAACCCACACGGGCCCCTGGCCTCCACCGTGCGGGGTGTCAGCACCACCTTCGCCGGCACTATTCGCACCTCTGCCATCCCTATCATCGCCAACACTACCGCAGCATCTTGGTCGACTTGCTGACGCACAAACGGCATCTAGTGGTTCACCTTTGGGCCCGATTGACCATTGGTGGTCCTTCTATGTATGGATAACGATGCCCGCCTTCCCCTTCGCCACACCCTTGTTGACCTTGTCTGACTATTGATGGCCATGCGGCCCACAGCGACGGACGGTCCCCGTGTATCACGCGCGAACTGCGTAACGCCGATGAGGGAGCCCGCAGGCGTTTCCGCTATCATCCGCACGAATGCCCAAGGGGGACACTCTCAGGACGTTGTGCAGCTTTTCTAGACAATCTCGAATGCATCACCAGGCACCATGAGGTCTGCCGCTGACGGGGACGAGGACGGCGGGGGCGGGAGTGGTGAGGACTGGGAGAGTATGTTTATGGGTAAAGAAAAAAGGAGGATGGGAGGAATTTGATAGGAATTGGCGAACGTACCTGTCAGGACACATCCCAAGAGAGTGGATCTCCGCCTCCCGAGGGGTAGAGAAACTGTAAAGAACCTAAGTGTGGGCGGATCAGCCGCCATCCCCGAGTTGGGGTTGTCGATGAAGTTGTCGCGAATTACCTCATCCTTATAATAAATCACTCCGCTCGCTCGGTAGTCGGTAAATCGTACCGTTCCACAGTAGAGAACTCTACTACGAACATCATCACAAGGACAACCCGGGAACGGGGAACCACTGGCAGGCGCGAAATGAGGCAAATGTCAACTGAAAGAAAGACGGACGAGATAAGCCGTCGCGTGCTTGCGTCTCCTCCCGGGCCAAAGTTTCGGTACACTACGCAAAAAATGATGCGAAATTAGTGATTCCACGCCCCATGACCGGCACTTGGAGAGCATATTGGCCAGGTGAGCCTCCCACCCTTTCGTATCTCGGTGTTCGCTGACGTCTCATTCTCGGTCCTTCCTGCATGTCAAGAAAAATGTGGGCATTTGGCGCGTTCTCAGCCCAGGGCCAGCCTCAAACTTGAGTTGACCTCAAGTTGTGCGATTTTTCAGTTCCGGGGCCTAACGGGCTTCAACTCAATGCTCACCTAAGATGTCTCCCAGTGACTCACATAGACTGTATATTCTTTTAAAATACATGCCCCATCGTCATTCACGACTCGGATTTCCTCACAGTTCTCCCTTGCTTAGACGTATGCCATGGGTTGATGGGACGTCTTAGTACTCGTCCTTTTGCCACTCACTTACAGTCCGCCAAAATCAAGGGGCGATCTCGAACTTACTCAAGCACAAGCTTCCGTACATTCCGCTTCAAGTTCTACAAGGCTTCATGAAGTATTTCAGCAACTTTTGGAGGGGATATTGACCTGGTAAGCTTCTCATTCTCTCCGTACGGCCGTGTTCCCAATACCTGATCCTCGAGTGTTCGCGCGAAGAGTGTTCCCGGGCTCCCATTTGCTACCGCCCTACTTTTCCAAGCAAATCTACCTCCGTTTACCTCCCCCTTTCCACTGCATGGAAGATCTTCCGTTGCGACAGCCCGCTGCCAATCCTGGATTCTAGGCGGCCCCGATCGCACACCACTTTCACGGCAGCAGGCGCCGACGCGAGTTGACAAGCGCAAAGATAAACTTCGATCTGAGCTGCCTGCGGACTACCACCACCTCTCATAGAAAGGAGGCTTTTTCAGGAACCGGATGAGCACGTGCCAGGTTTTTTCCTTGCTGACCTTGTTGTATGCTGTAGCCCCGCAATCCTCACGGTATTTTTCTATCAGAGAGAGGCCGAGGCACAGGAACTGTCGTCAAAAGGAACCAAGAAGCACGATTGGCGCCCGTTTGTGCGGTGCCAATCAAATAGCATTGGTGATGTACCTATGTGGCAAGGAAACAACGAATATGTTGGTTTCGCTCGGTGGCTAGAGGTTTTTTATATCTCTCGCCTGGAAGTCAGAGGGGTTCCGTCTTCATAACGAGTCCGCCGTAAAATATACATGCATGGTTTTGAATGGGGCGTGTTGCTGAAGACGCAGTAATACAGCCCAAATAGTACTAGCAATCTGATGACCCGAGCACACGAGAATAACCATATTTTTTCCCCCAGGAACAAGCACTCTCCCGTTGAGTCCCAAAACCTCTACTCTTCTCACTGTTGCATGGGCGCGCCTTATGATGTTAATGTCACTGCTCTTGCGAATATCAAGTCGTGCAAATCAGCAAATATCACGAGTGGCGACAGTCATAGGGAGTCGATGGTGAAGCAAGCAGCCAGGACGTTGACCATCGCAACAGATTTTTACGAGCTGTCATCGGAATGTGAAACGAAATTGGGATTCGGTCTTGCAAGATCACAGAATACATTAATAGTACATTACTCTAGTAGGAACACGGCCTCCACGGATACAGATCAGATTAGGGCTCTCATATTTGTCGCTCTGCGACTCATTTCCCAATCCTAGCGATCACGGGTAAGTAAATCATATTTCCAAATGACGAATTCATCCATGAAAAGAAGTAGTGGGAGATAGTGAGTAAAAACGGAAGATAAGTGTGCCTCCGAAACGCGACGGCTGTGAAGCGCACTGAATTCGGGGGTATCACATAAAAAGATAAAATAAGATCACGAAGAACATGGATAGAAAGTAATCGCATAACCGAAACCCCTGTCCGCGTCAAACAATGGATGGAACAGAAACACAGGGTGGTAGGAGATGATACAGAGGACGAGTGGAAATGATCCGTGGTGTGCACCTATAAATCCGAGTCGTCCTCGGATGAGTAATGAGGGGTGCTAATTTTTGGCCGCGATCGTCTCTTCGGGCGTTGAACAACTACGGGGTGATTAGAAAGCTGGCGGGCAGCAATGAATGGCTCCATAGCATCTGGCGCAGATCCGGATGGCTCGGGTTCATCCAAGGAAAGATTTTCGAGCGCCGGTAACACCTCCATCGTCCTTTCCCCTGTGAGCTTTCGCAGAGCGGCAGCGACAAGGGGCTCCAGTTCGTCGTATACATGAACGCTCCGCACGCCGCTGAACGGCCGGAGGAGCTCCAGCCATTGGGAGGGGCCGACCCCGTCTCTCCCCACTAGTTTCAGATCGGAAGCCTTGTAGATGTCGAGCTGGTCCACTTGCGAAAGGAAGGGGAAGTGAACATTGCATATCTGTGTCACGGAAGAAAGCTGTTGTCCTGGCTCAGCACATTCAATTTCCAACTGGAAATGAGCTGGTGATCCGAGAATCATCTTGGTCCTATGATCGAAAAGTTTCAGTCGGGCGGGGTTGAGCAGCTCGAGGCTTTGTGTACGACGGATGAAGTGGTGGAGTTGAGGTGTGTGAAAGGTGGATTCCGTGAAGAATTCTATGCTTAGCTCGTTGAGGAGGGGCGTGTCGATTTGCGCGATGAGATCTTCCAGGTACACATTGACGCCCATGAATCGAAAGTCAGTGAGAGAGGGCAGAACTGTGAGCGTCAATGGGGGTGATGTCGTTTGAAGTGGGCTAGTCGATTGAAGTGGGCAAATTGTAGCGTATTGGAATTCGATTTCAAGGAATCCAAGGTGGGGCAATGCAGCCAAACAAGTGGCCATCACCTCGGGCGAAAGGGAAATGTACTCGGAAGGCTGTAGCTCGACAAGACGAAGAGTGACGATGTTAATGGCGTGCAATACAAATTTGGGAAACGCCGGAAATGAAATATTTTGCAAGGTAAACGATCTTAGGCGTGGGGCATAACCACCAAGAAACGCATCGGGAAGGACCAGCGACTCCCGGAGGAAAGTTCCAAGATAGAGATCCGTCAGAGCTGGAAGTGGTTCTTGCATCGCATCTAGATGTCTTTTCATCCCCGGATCAACAATATAAATGTCGGATATTCGGTCTCGTTGTTCGAGTGCCGCGATTAAGTTATCTTCGCCTTTCCTGCCTACAGTATGAAATGGGAAGCAAATTATGGCGATGGGAAATGGCGGCCAGATATCCAAGGATGTCTTCACAGGTGTTCCAGGATGACAAGTAACCCGCAGGTGTAGACGGCGAGGTGATGCAAGGATAACGGCTCTCCACCTTCGACACACCTGTGCCAGCGTTGTCCACTCCCACGCGGTCATCACAGGGTATCTGCGAGTGACTTCCACCCTATATAGATCAAATATTTCAAGGAGGAGATCGTCGAAGAGTACATTGATCGTCGGCTGGGCCAGGGCTGAAATGGCTCGGTCAGCGGCCAGAGAGGCACATTGAGGAACAAGACTCACATTGACGACCTTTTTTATGGGACTCTTCCTGTCCACGAAGAAAAATTCTCCCCGTTATCAAGCCCTCGGACGGACCATTAAGTGAAGCTGGCGATCCAGACGTGCTAGGAAATAAGCATGGGGCAATACGAGTGGCCAGTGATGAGACGAAGCGGTGGAAAGGTTTTCGGGGATGGCTACGTTGGATCGGATTAGCGATGATGCCAGTGAGCATCCTTGTACTCAGACGTACTTGCGAGTGCTCATAGGGGAGCTACGATATTGAACGTTGATGCACGAACTTGAAAAGACTGAACGTGCGCCTACTGTAGTACCGTATGATTAGCAATCATGACGGTGACCGCAGTCACATTGTGACTCATCTCCGTGATTTGATCACGCGATCACTCGATCACGAGTTGATCACGATACCTTACTTCGTGCACACGTGACTTGCAACCCTCCAGTCACCTGACCTTGGTTGTCACGCGACGTTCGACGTTTGTTCATTTACGCGTTTACGTTTCAACATCCGTCTTCATCGAGACTACTGTACTGTATCCCCTCAAGCCATCTTCACACAACGCTTGCTCCGCAATCTCTCCCACCATACCTATGTTTTCGAGCAATTCAAATGGCCGACCCTTGTATCGGTAATGGTCGTTGGTGGCTTGTCCTCGCGTGACGATAATGGACGGTTTATCAAGGCGGCCTTCGTGGGATGCTTCGTGTTTACACAGATTGCGGTAGTGACGACTCCATTTCACGATCATGTCCTTTCGCTCGATATATGCCGTTCCCGTCAGCACGTGGAAAGATCACCTACTTTTGAATGGACCTGACAGCCACACTCTTCTCTCCCAGATTTATGAGACGGGATTACAGTGCGTTATCAGCTCCTTCAATTTTCGCTCCCCTGGCGTTGTACTCTGTCAGACTTCCGTCCTATATTCATCTAGACGTGCTACTTAATTGGCCGGATGATCTCAACTGAGTATGTCGTCGTGACGAGGAGTGCGCCGGAGGCGCCGCGATGCATACCTCTTATGCGGCTGCACAGTGTGACTGCCCGTGTGTTCGCTGGGTCTTAACCCATGACTGTGATGCTTGCCTTGCAATATTAAGGGGAGATTTAGTGTAAGGTGACAATTTCCGACCTCTCAACCACCATTCATGCCCCTATTCCAATGCAGGCCCTTTGTCTTTTTAATTGATGAGCTGGTGAGGAATTGGATCGAACGCCGCACCCTTTGGATGTGTACCCGTGAAGACCTGGAGAGTCTTTTCCTCCATGAATTTGGTGACCAAATAAGTGCCGTTTGTGCACAATCCGCTCATGGCCAGGGTGATCAGATTTGCTACAAGCTCTCAAAAGACTGTCGGTGGTTGACCGCGAGAACACATGCACCGCTCCGTCGCGCGGGCAGAAGGATACCCTGATGGGATCCCCTCTTCCGAGCCAGTCTATCGTGACCCCACCATTTAAACATATTTCCTTGATTCACAGCAGAGATCCGCGACTTCTGGACATCCCCGATCTTTCGCGCTCTCAAGCGATAGCTATGAGGGTGGAATTTGGAGTTTGGGGTGTCCCTACCAAAAGCATTTTTCATCCGAGGCTGTGCGATTTCCTATCCGCATCCTAAGGTACTATACCCTCCCAACTGTCATGACTCAATTCGCCTGTTATAAATGAAGTAATATCGGCGGAGAAATGTAATGGTGAAATTTTGATCACCCCGAATTGCTCAGCCACGTAGGGAGGGACAAGAAATTCAATTTGATTCGGCTACATATCAATGCGAATGGAAAGACATCGATAAACGGAAAATCGTCTACATCGAACAATATCATTATAGGTACGCGTTGCGCTTGAGATGCATGTTATGAGAAGATCGATGATTTGAGTCAAAACGCTGAGGAAGGATCAAATGTTTTAGCAGAAATGTTCCGCAGCGAAACCGACGCCATCCGTCCTTTGAGGTGGTAACGCTAGTACCCCAATAGCTCAGATTCTACGCTTATATCACAGATGCCCTTACAAGTCTGTACATCCTCGTTAGCGCCTGCTAGAGAGATCGGCAGCATCATGATATATTCTCGAAGCGGCTCACCAATGACAAGGCGTAGAGGCTTTGACTCGCAAACGCCTTCACCCCAAGAAAGCACATCCTCGACCTTCACACCCTCTTCGATGTGCTTCCCGCATACACCCTTCCAGGACACAAGGGAACGCGCCTTGCGGGGGAGATACCCCTTTGCAAAAATATGGTTCGTCAGGTGTGCCAGCCGCTCGCACTTGAAGTGCGGTAGATCGAGGCGGATGCGCTGGGTCGCGGTGTGAGGGTGTCCATCGCGCAGGTATTCGTAGTGCACCCAAACTGCCATAGGAACGTCCGCTCCTTCATACGATCGTCAGGGTCATCAAGTCTACATCACTCCTTGAAAACGAACGAAATATAGCGCTTACCAATTATGAGGCGCAGAGCGGTCTCAGGGGTGCTTCCAGCGCCGCACGCGACCAGGTCCTGTACCTTGCTGCTACCATCGGGAAAGTGATCCCGGGATAATTTGGGGTAATTAGAAGTAATTATCAGTAAGTTACCAGTGAATTATATTATCACTCGCTAGCTTGCCGCCAGTATTCAAGTTTAAATTATGTTGGGTTATTATGTTTTCTATGTGATATGGCCAAATAATTCTTAGAACTTTCACACATATTTTCACGATAATATATGATATTATCAAGATTTAACTAACTTGTCAGCCACGCTACCACTACCACAACGCTATACGAATGCGGGCCATTGTCCACCGGTATCATCAATACCAAGTCACATATAGGAATAAGGAAACAGAGAGAACAGAGAGAACAGCACAACGACGCAACAAATGAGATAACCCAACATTTGGTATAGAGTCCTTTTGTTGAACTGAATGAAGTTAGTTAATCTGCGAACGAGAGTATGGCGGTAACTTACAATAGGACTTGAGACGAGTGGTGTGTTGAAACCAACGCAATCACAATCCAGTTACCCATCCATTTCTTCGAGGTCGATGTCCGCAATCGGAATGGCAGTAGTCTCCTCTGCCGCACTAAATATACAATAACATCAGTGATGGTGGCAAATCCATGAACGCAACACGCACTTTGCCAGAGTGAAGATGTCCGACATCATCAGATGAAACGCACTAGAGCGACGCTCTCGAATGTGGTGGAACGTGTCGATGTGGCCCTGGTAAACATCAAGGTATGCATTCGCTGAGAATTCCGATGGGTGATGCTTTCCTGAACGCCATTCATGAATGGCAGCATAGAGCTGGAGGAAAGTCAGCACTGGACTACATAGACATGGCAGCACTCACCGCTGTGGCCACTAGGGCCACCATCGGGATCGGGACCTCCTGCCTCAATAGCCCATCGTTGTCGTGAGATGTTGGGAAATGGCTATAGGAATATTTCAGTGCAAGGCTTGTCACATCAAAGAAGAAAAGAGACCGACGTACTCTTCGAATCGATAGGCATAGGACGCAGTCCCTCCACCAAAATAGGACTCCCTTATAATGGAAATGATCCGGGGGTTGCGATACGGACGCGTGCGCAACGGAAGCACTTGGAGTGGGTTTCCCTAACAGAACTTGAGTCAGGGTACACTGAGAAGTGAAAACTTACATGTGGTGTCGTCAGGAAGGTGTAACGGTAGTTGGTCAACTGTCGTTCGACCACTTGTGCAATCTCAGGCACAGATCCTGTCACGACTCGCTCCCCTTTTACCTTTACTTTCACTTACCTTTCCGTCCCTTTTCCTTTGTCGCTCTCGTATCGCGCCTCGCCCCCAACATGTTGACCGCACGTTTTGTCCATGACCCGTTATCTCTGACTCATTCCGACCCGATCTAACATGCGCTGCGCGCATGTTCCTTATCTCTGACTCGCCCGCCTCATGGGTACCATGAGGCCCTCATGTATATAAGCACGTGTGTCTCATAGGACGAGCTCTAAGCTCGTTCTCTTGTGGAATACAGATGTTTCGTCTTCTCTTCGAGTGAGCGATCCCTTCAGGAATCTAAGGACGACTCTAGTTGTTGCTTAGCGAACCATCCACTGTCTTCGAGTCGCAATAAGTACTCGCTCGTGCCATCTCTAGGCCCTCGCTCGTCCATGCCCACTGCCACTGACGTCAAACCCGACTACCGGTTCTGTCAATACCTCTCCCCAGCTGTAGCCCATGACAACGGTCCCTGTCGCGATCGCGGCCTTCGGCCACGTTCGTGACCTCCACGCACACTCCGGGATCACATGACCTTAAGAGGGGATCGAGAACGATGCCCCTAAGTCCACCAAGTCCGCCCCTAAAGCCAAGCTATAGTCAAGCATTGAAGTCCAAACCCGGGTCACGTGATCCTGAGAAATCTCACGTGACCAAGGCATGTGACCAATCACGTGACCCCTCCGTACTTTCGAGATCACGTGATAGGTCACGTGCCCAAGTCCAGTCACGTGCCTCTAACGGACAAGCGGTCCACGTTGGAGGAACGGCCCGCTTCGGGAAAGCGGTCCGCCCGGTTACCGATGTCTGGAAGACAGTCGGAATGACTAAGTCAATGGGGATTCCCCAGGGGATTCCCCATAACCTCTCCTATAGATCTCTAGACCCGATCCCAAGATCACAAGCCCGATCAATAAACATGACTCAGCTGTGCAGCATTGCGCAGCACTGCGCAGTAGGATGACTCATGCACTTTGATACTCCGACATACAGCTGACTGATCAGCTTGTACCATATATGGATAGATTACACCCATT
>QFFA01001684.1:0-10784 GCA_003316565.1 Russula foetens
CATATCGCGTCTTCCAGATGGTGAGGCCAGTCAAACGGAGAAACTTTACTGTCTGGTGGCATGTGTCCGTCTTCTGGTTGGGGTTCGGACATCCATTGGCTGCGGAGAACATGTACTTGGCGCAGGATGCTGGCCACGAGGGTTGTGTTCGCTTCACAGGCATCCTTGTATGTCCAGCTCAGGTTGAGGGCGTCTTTCAAACGGTCCATTTGGAAACGGCGATCGGTCCTCCGGGGAAGCGAGATTACGTATATCTTTGTGGAAACATCAAGTGAGACGTTGGGGGAATTTCGTAGATTGGGTTGCCACTGACAGGAGTCATTGTGGAGATCAGATTTCACCCAGTAATCTCCAGCACGAGTTCTTGTGAATGGAAAGCTTTTGGTCATGGTTGAGATAAGTTGAAGAGTGACGGCGGCGACGAATAATGTACCAGCAACGAGAATCGAGGCAACTAGAGATCGTTCTGAGCATATCACACTTTGACATCGAAGAGAAGGGCGAGGACGAGGAAGCATCTGACTCGAAAATGAGTAGCCAGCCAGGCTTGAGGTCAACAATTGGTTCTGGTTTGGTTCTAAAAACCCAGGTGTGCTGGCGCCAACAGCACCTGAGAGCTGTATCTTATTACTTAATATCACACACGGGCGTCACCGTGAAATGTCATTAATCTGACGGCGGCTGAACGGGCGCGAGGCAGTATCCCGCAACCAAAAACTATAAACGAGATAGACGATCTATGTATACAGGCGAGCGCATACATCTGGGGCAAATCGTATCACCGCAGGAGCTTCATGCGAGGGCACGAGGCTTCGAATGAATCAAAAAGCCCTGGAACGCAAGCAACACACATGGTAACCTCCTGGTCTCGTACAATAAATACTCCCGCAAGTTGCGATCCCAAGAAAGGCTTTCTTGGTGCAACCGAGTGCCAGTCTATATGGTCCCACCTTATAAATTGTGTCCCGGAGGCTGGAGCGAATTGTCGTAAATACATATCACAATGTCGCTGTTTTCGACCATCGGGTCTAGTCAATCGGAACATCGGCACCAGGTCAAAAGAAGGTGACGCGGATGCGTCCAATGTAGCTTGGAGCTCTGTGAGCTGGGGGGTGCCGTGGGGCAAAGGAGGATCACGTTTCCCCAAGTTTGAGAGGCGTGACTAGGGTTGGTGTTGCAGGGCATCGCGTATATGCGATGTTAGAGGTGCATCGGAGTGCTGATTAAGGTATAGGTAAAGTGTAGTGTTCTTGATAGTGCAGGGAGAGAGAACTGGGAATCACGCGCCCCAAAAGGAGAGAGATAGGAGGACGACAGTTGATGGTTAAGAATCACCCGCGGCGACCTTTCTTTCGGCAGTTACTAGATGGCGTACCATGAACCTCAGGAAAATACGCGAAGAGGGACAACAAATCGCACCCCATAGTCTGCGGTCCATAGGACATTGCTGTTTCGATGCTGCGGTCGCTATCCATTTCAAAAGGCAGTGCATATGGAATACATGGCTACACTCCCCCCATACTTGAAAGGTTAGAGAGTTGTCAGCCACCGCTGCAAGACGGCACACCAAGAAAGACCTTACTTAACGGGCAATCATCTCCTGGCACCTTGCAAGTTGGACAACATCCTTCGAAAGGGACGCGGCAGATTCCACACACGTCTTCTTCTGGATCACCGTTCTCGTCCGTTTTACCTGTGTCCCACTGCCACTGCGCAATGGCGTGCCACTGTTTGACGATGACCTTCATGATGGTTCGAAGACGCGTTTGTTTGTAGTTGTGTACGCGACACGACTGCGGCGTTGTCGGTCCGTATTGCCTTCATCCGTCTCACGTAATTGTGCCAGCGGACAGTCATGGTTGCCAGCGTAGTTGCGACACAATCGATGTCGCAATTGATAAACCTGTCGGCATGATGGAAAGCCAATCCATCTAGTTTTCAACTTTTGAAAAAAAAAGAATGGAACTGGAAATGAGGTGGTGTTAATCAATGAATGAAAAGAGCTGGGAAGGGAACCCCAAACAAGTGTGCCTGCCCTAAATCTATAACGGTCGCAATTGATTGGCTTGCTTTCCGCATCTTCTCTACCTCGAGCCTCTTGAGCTTTTGAACAACCCCTGCGCTTCAACAACTTGCATTCCAATCAGTCAATCGCTGACGCATTTTATTACACCAAATTATCCAAAATGACTACCACAACCATGCACTTTGGTCCCGAATGGATGCGTCCCAAGCACCCGTTGCGTCCACAAAATCCTCCTTCACCTCCTCCTTACCCCCATGCGCCGTCCGGCGCGTCGTCTTACTCAGCTCTCTTGACTCCTTCGCTTCAA
This sequence comes from Russula foetens, assembly GCA_003316565.1. NCBI lineage: Eukaryota > Fungi > Basidiomycota > Agaricomycetes > Russulales > Russulaceae > Russula > Russula foetens. The sequence goes on from QFFA01001684.1 coordinate 2,334, forward strand.
AGCACGCAGGAGTCGTTAGACTCGGCAAACCCATTCCTCTATTCTAAGGAAGACCTTTTGAAAATTTATAAAGATGGCGGTGGTAGGGGAGGATTAGGACTGGAAGTTGAGAGGTGGGAGGGCGTGGTTCGTGAAGTTGGATCCGAACCCGTGGCACTGAAAGAATGGACCGAAGGGGAGAGAAAGGTGCCTTTGACCCCCACGCATATAGTCGTAACGCTGAATTCTTGGTCACCAGCTCTTCGCAGGTTCGATCAATTCCGAGGTGCGTCGGCGTCAGTCAAGCGACTACCTATCACCGCTTGCGACCCAACCGGGGGAAAGGCCAAAACTATCTCATACTAGTTCTGGAATGGCGACTCCTCTGAGAGAAAGGTTTGGTGGCCTGATGAGAAAGAGGGAGGGTACAGGTACGAGCGTCTATTCTTCTCTAACCAAAGAAAGCGGGACATGACCACAGATTGTCATAGACCAGCCAGCTTTGACCATACCTCGAAAGCTCTCCTTGTCCTCCACCCAAGGCCCGCTTGGCTCCCCGCGCGACTCTAGCTTGCCTTCTCCCCGTACACGGGGTCCTCTCAATCCAGGCTTTGATGGCATCTTAAATTCAGGGGAGACTTGGGTATCTAGGAGACGCGCATCAGAGAGCGGCACCAGGTTGAATTTTGGTGCTACCACCCGTGCTGAAGGGGACGACGAACCGCAGTCTGCCAGTAGACTAAAGATTGACGAAGAGGAGGAGGAGCATCATCTTCACTCCGAGTCCATTGACCCTCCCGACCCTCTGCGCCAAAGCGCTTCTTCTCAGGATTCGGGTCCCCCAACAGGGGACTCTCTTCCAGAGCCCGAACAAACTGATATCCACAATGCCGTCTCATCGCCCGTGAACGGATCTGAGGGTCCAACCAGTTCTACGCTTCACACCGCTCTACATCCCCTCTCAGCGGATGACCAGCCCTCCACAAACACTGTTCCTGCAACCTCTGCGTCACAGCCCGCCACCAACCCGGCCACCATTGAGTGGTCATATCTTGATCCTCAAGGACTGGTTCAAGGTACAATATCAATAACTCTGACGATCTTGCGACTAATTAGCTTCGCTTCCTAGGCCCTTTCCATGCGGAGCTTATGCAGAAGTGGTATGAAGAGGGTTATTTTACCATAGATCTTCTGATGCGGCGTGTCCACCTTGACGAGACCTGGACTACCGTCGGGGAGTTGGCTCAACGAGCTGGTAGTGAAAGGGTTTTCTTCTTCAATTTTGATGCACCTGCTGTTCCACCAGGGCTCTCACGTCGTCGCGAACCCTCTCGAGATCCTGTTCAACAACAGCTAGAGACGAATGGGTACAACGCACCGTATCAACCCGTACCCACTCGGACGGTCTACCCCACCGCCCTAGATTCATACTTCGTCTCCTCATCACCAGCGTCCAACTCACCCTCGTCGTCATTCGGTGCTGGCCGATTCGGGGACAATTCGCCAGATCCTACTGCATTTGGAGGCCTCGTTGGAGCGCCCATACCTTCGACTGATCTACCTATTAATTCGCATTCTGGAAACGTTGCCGAGCCGGCATTTGTTGGTGCTCGACGAACAGGCTATGCTGACACCCATTTCGAGCAAGGGTTTAATGTCCGTGCCGGACTTTCCAATAATGGTTCTGGTAGAACGTCATCTGTAGACAGCTACAGTTTGAACCCACCTATTCCTTCCCAATCCCCATGGGCCTCATCGAATCCGGTCCATGTTGCCTCTCTGAGCATCCGAACCAACTCTTATGACCATAAGGGCCCGAGCCCATTCACGTCTCATCTCTCCACAAACTTGGATCCTGCATACGCCAGTGAGTCCCCACTCACTAGGGGACTTCCAGCGCAACAAGACCCTCTTGGGCAAACCTATGGCAATGTCAATCAACGTGATCTATCCCGCTTAGGGTCCAGGGACCTCTATCAGCTAGACCACCGCGCAGGTTTGGGCTTAGGAGGGTTTGATGGGTCACCGAGTGTCTCATCATTTGACTCCCCTGTTCAGCATCAACCATTCCCTCAATCGCCTTCCGTGAATTTCGTCTCTCCTGCAACCCAACAAACCAACTCCGCATCCGCGCTGGCTCCTACCACTGCAATGTCACCACCGATTCCTCAGACTCTTCCCCAACCTGCGTGGAACGATCCGACGGAGTCCGCACCTAAACGTACTGGCCTGACACCCTTTGATAGCACAGCCTTCCCCACATCGCGAAACACCACTGTGACCCGCACTGTGCCTCCACCACCAGCGCAATCATGGGGCCCCATAAAACAGTCGACTTCGAGTGAATCTTCGCAATCCCCGTGGTTTAGTACCTCCCAAGGAATTATCGATGATAGTTGGAGCCATATCCCTGGCCCACACAGCTTGACCGTTAGTAACCTCACTCAACACACGCAACAACAAGAATCCCGTGAAATATTCTCTCAGGAAAGCACTGCGGCCTTGGATAGTCCCGTTGAAACAAACCCCCTCCAGGAGGCTCTTCCACCGCCGGTTCAGGCCTCCTCTATCTCTGCCCCTACAGAACCCCCACAACAGCCCGTAAGGTCCGGACGCAAGTATTCTGTGCCGACAAAATCTGCCCAGCCGACTACTCCGACTCCGTTAACGCCTACTGTTTCTCAGCCCGCAAAGGAACCCACACCACCTCCATCTGTTGTCCCGGCACCCGCTAAACCTGTTTGGTCGATAGAGGAGGATAAGAAAAGGAGTACCGTGGGACCAACGAGCCTCCGAGAGATACAGCAAATGGAGACCAAGAAACAGGAGGCACGAAAGGCTGCCGAGAGAGAGCGTGCACGCGCTCCTGCAGGCGCTCCAGCGTCAGCTTCCGAAGATTCCCAGACATTTACAGCGTCTTGGGGTCTCCCGACGTCTCAGGTTGGCACAAAGACATCAGTTAAGGACGCAACGGGGCCTACTATACCTTCTGCATCCACCTCAACCTCAACCTCTTCAGCAACAGTATCGTCTCCGACCCCTCCTTCATCTGCGCCTCCTGTCGCTGTCTGGACGAATACCCAAAAGCCCCCCACGAAGAAGTCCATGAGGGACATCCTGGAGGAAGAAGAGAGGCGGAAGAAAGCAGCAGTTAAGGAATCCACTGCAACGGCAGGATCCCGTCGCGCATATGCAGATACCACTAACAAGGTAATGGAATGCGTGTTCGATTCTTATGTACTCTGATCAAACTCATTTCGTATTTAGGCAAACTCTGCAGCTTCATCGACTGGTGGGGCATGGACCACCGTTGGTGCCAACGGAAAAGCATCGGCAGCCGTTGTCGCTGCATCTCCTGCCGGACGTCCGACTATAACACCATCCTCGTCCATTGGGTCAGTAGCCTCATCCAGAGGAACCGTCTCTGCAGCAGCCACACGCTCTCCCGCGCCACCAGCAAAAGGGCCTTCTGCCCCCCCCAAGGTTGATGACACACCAGTCGCGCCGTCGCCCGATTTTATGAAATGGCTGAATGACTCACTGAAACAGCTCAACACCAGCGTTAATTGTTTGTTCTCTTCTCTACCGTTTAAATCCTCCAAAAAGGTTCTGATCACTGTTTCGACGGTTAGATGAAGAGATTGCATCCATGTTGTTGTCATTCCCCTTGGACGGTGATGCTACGACTGCGGAGATCATCTCTGAGTTGATCTACGACAACAGCACGACGCTTGATGGCAGGCGCTTCGCCCAGGAGTTCATCACGAGGCGTAGGGCAGATGCTGCTTCCAAAAAACCCCCCGGCCGCGCACCGTCAATTGCTGATGTTGTCAAGGCACAGCCGAAACCCTCGCAGCAGACGGAGTGGAGCGGTTTCAAGGTCGTGAAGCAGAAAAAGAAGGGTGGCCGTTCGTAACGCTACCCCTCCTGGAAAGCCACGTTGGTGTGTCTACCCTAGATATTGTAATACGACTTCGTAATGAATTTATTACTCTATCCACGCTTGCTGAGTTACGAGCAAGAAGATCCTGAAAGAAACTGAAGGCATTGAGGCCAGCACGAATCACGATTACAATTGAACTACTTGGCAACGCTCTCGATATCTCAAACACGTCGTCCTTTGGTGATCTGATGGTTAGTCTATGCCATACAACTGCTCGAACTATGTGTGAACATGTTCTGTCGCATGTGGAAGTCCCCTCGTCACGGTAAAGTCCCAAACTGGGAGGCCGACTCGGGTAACGGACCGTGCATCTCAAATTTCCCTAGTTTTCCTGTTGCCGTTGTTGGTGTTTCTTCAAATTCAAATAAACTTTACAGACAACTTGGTTTCAAAACCCACACACTTTCAAACCCAGCGGACACAGTATATATCGAGGATAGATGGCGTTAGTTAAAGGTGAATTAAAGGTGAAAAAAGGAAAAGACAAACCTAAACAGCGATCCACAACGTCGGCATCAACAACGAGCTAATAGATAGGAATAGATAGGACGAATGGCATAGTGACGGGGAAAGTGGGAAGGGGAGAGGAAAAGACCCGCTGAGAAAACGGCCGCTGGACGCCGAGCTTGTTGAGCTCGCGACATACCTACTGGACGACCTGGTAGAGGAATCAGCCTGGGTACTTGGCCTTGATCTGCTCCTTGACCCACCAGTAGGGGGTGAGGTACGTGATGTCGGTCTCATTGGTAGGGCCTCTGCCGCCGGTCAGGATTCCGACGATGTGACCATCCCTGGGAAGGATGATGGACCCGGAGTCGCCTTCATCGGAAAACTTGCCATGCATCCTGTCGTAGGGCAAGACGGCGATCTCAATGGAGGTCTGCTTGATGCCGTAGTGTTCGTAGGAGTGGGTGAAGGACTCGAGACCATTGGCGCGACCGGCGGTGGCCCCCATGGCCAAACCATTCTTCACAACAAGCAGGCACTTCCCACCACGAACGCCGAGGTGCTGGGGGTTGCAGATCTTGGCATCCCCGATGACGCCATATGGATAAGGGAGATGGGAGACCCGCTCGCTTCGAGATGACTAAGCAGGCGGCGGCGAATTCCTTCGCCTTCGGGTTTGAGGGTGAGCGGGGCGGGGATGGACGACATGAATATGAGACACAATCTACATTGGATCCCATGTGGCTAGGTAGCTCATTGGGTAGAGCACCACCTGGTATACATTCAGGAACTTGAAGCCTGGGTTCAATCCCAGTCTGGCCAAATATCTTAGGCTACCACAAATGGGTTTAATTCCCATTTCCCCATCAACCTGTGTTGCAACAGAAACTACTTCTCTTCTGGTGGAAATTGGCTTTGTCCTCCATTCTGAGAATATCAAGGTCTCAGTTGGGTCCCACAATTTCACCAATGACTTGATTCAGTTCACGTCGGTACGTCGTTTTTCCATATCTTTGGCTCCATCTCTTCTTCCACTACTTTTCTTTCCTCCACAGGCGGTAATCTCTTGATTGCTGAATTTTGCGACATCATGTTCCCTCAGCCCATCGACCAAGTGGGCTGCCGGTACTCCCAGGATGGTCTCCTCCAGGCCCTTACTCACACGCTCGTCTCCCCAACTGCCTTGTCTTTCGGCAAGCTCTCGCTGTCGGACGATATCAAGAGGATGGTCACGGACGACGTCGCCGTCTCCAAGACCCGCCTCGCCGACAACTACTGCAACGCCTACACCGGCTTCAGTGGCACTCCCTGTATCTTCAAGTCTTAAGTCTGGCCCTGAGTGGCGCGTACGCAAGGGCCCTCAGGCCCAGGCCATCGTCCGTGAGCCTCACCCAGTCTATTGGCATGGCATTGGGTGCAACTTGGCTCTCTGTCGGCAAGCGCATCTACGAGGGCCTAGACTCCATTGGCATAGAGTGCGTCCATCGACCTCCTCGCCTACGCCAACGCCGGGGAGGCCAAGCCCTTCTGCTCTCTCATCATCTCCATCGGGGTGAAGCCCCGCTCCCTCCTCTACAATGACGCCGTTGCCGCTGCCGACGTCGTCAAGAAGATCCTCGCCAAGGCTAGCTTTCCCGACAATGAGGTGGCCTTTGACGAGTCGGTAGTCACTCGTCCCGTTGCTGCCGGCCCGAAGCTCCTCTCGTTCGACCGCCTCTTCGATGACGTCCGCAACCTGCGAAAACCCTCCACCACCGCTCTCGGTCTCTCCATCGCGCCCCTCAAACCTCCTCTCCGAGGGCACAGCTGCTCTGTACTTCTGCCTGTTGAGGTATGATCACCTGATCATGTCCTCGGACTCGGAGACACGTGATACCAAATTAGTTTATCAGGCGCTCCGTACGGTACTCATCCCTTCAGTTCTTTCTGTGATCCTGAACTGAGGGGTATGTATCCGATTATATTATTCCTACCTCACATACTTACCTATGTCATCCTAGAACCCGTGCTAGGTACACTAATATAGTTCTTTCTGTGATCCTGAACTGAGGGAACCCGTGCTAGTTTTCTATACTGCCTGGTCAAGACGACCCGCGCATCGCCATGCTGACCTACGCCCACGTCGCCCGTCCACCTCCTATCTACCCCAACCAGGGCATGACGCGCACAAACAACAGCAGGCTCGTGAGGAGTTCGTCGGCTCGGTAACATGGGCTACAACAACGCCGTCAAGGCCACGATGGGCACTATCTGCGACCAACTCCGTTCCATCGATGCCTGGAACAGTCCGCCGTTGCCCTTGAGTCGAGAATGTGCAAAAAAATGGTGAGCCTGGTATGTCTAATTGTACCCCTTTCAAGTTCGCATCGCACTATATCCCCTCAAGGTTGTCTTGAACCCCCTGCTGACCGCAATATTGGTGTGCGGATTGCGGATCAGCGAGTGGGGTAGCTATCAACTGCGCTAACCAGTGTCCACTTACAGTGGCTGAATTCCTGGGCCCAGAGACTTGTGGTCCTCTAGCACCTCCAGCTTCAAGCAAGAGGGACCCACCATAGGTGACTGAGGCGAAGGTAGTCAGGACCTGGAACCGCTGTTGTTACTGGGGATTGTACATCTTTACAAGGGACGACACAACCACTGGATTGATTAGAGTCGAACACCAAATTTCGGAAATTATTCTTGCTATTATGCAAGTGTTGGAGAATGGACGTCTATTCTGGCACTCGCGCTCTAATGGAGTTTCGTCGATGTCAAGGCCCTTACACTTGCGAGCCGGAGCGTGAGGCTACTTCGATGAATTCAGTAACTTAGCGATATCCGAAATAGGCCGCAACAGTTTACGGCCCGGAAATCGTCGAGCATGGCTCGCGGGACACAGATGAGATGATGCCGCCCGTCTTGCGGAAAACGGCCATCTGTACGATAGTTCCTCTTGGTTTCGATGTTGCTGTAGGTGTTTTCGCTCCAACTACTGTGACGAGCTCGCCTGCTGGACCAACTCAAACCGTTCCACCATTGACCAATGTATGCATATCGCCATCTTCTCATGTGGCCTCATATTCAACTGGAACGACGAAGGTGGCGAACAACCCGCTTCCTGCATCGCAACACCCTACTCAGGAAGCTCTGAAACCAAAGCACGAAGGTCACCATTCACAGCAACCAAATTTGACTCGTCTCCAGGCTCAGGATCACCTCAATTAGTTCCTCACACGCAAAGTTATCACCCGAGTCACCTCTCTCGACCGAGCGAAGTCGAATTGTGCTCGCACACGCTCTCATCCCCAGCGGTGAAGCCGTCCATTGAGTTCACCCAAACCAACGTGGCTGACTCATTCCCGCTAAATCACCACGAACAACATGTGCTGTCATTTTGAAGTTACCCCTGGGACAGTGGGACTTGCCATCGCCACAAAGCAAGTGCAATGGCACGACAACCCAGACATAGACAAGGCTACCTTACCGTCCCGGCGTCCCTGCCCGAGAAGATCGTGGGGCATCCAGAGAGCATGAGAAGGATCCCGCCTCAATTCTGCCACCCTCGTCACCGGCCACGAATCCGTCGTCTTCTACAAACTCACGTGATGTTCTGGCATGTAGGGCTAACGCGCAGGTTGTGGATGCATCCAACCATGCCCACACCTTGCACGCTCCTGGACTTTTCAGTACCCAGATTAACGTCACTAGATGTCTTGTTCAACGAAAGAGCTGGGTTAAACGTATAGCATCATACATCTCTCGTATGCGTATTTCACGGGTACTGCGGGAAAGCCTTGATACGATCGGCCGTACCGTGTGCCGATTCTTACCGTACTTTTCACGGGCCTCCATGTATTTATATGGTCGTGAACAAGCAGAGCCCTAAACTGTTAGGTCGCTCAAACAAACAAAATTTTCTAGCCCACCGCGAGGGTCGAACTCGCAGCCTTCAGATCACAGCACCGCCCACTGTAAGAGTCTGACGCTCTATCCGATTGAGCTAGGCGGGCATTACAAATGCTTCGTAACCGTACAGTACGCGCAGAGCCCTAACCATTGTAGCGTAGCTGGCCAGGTCCGATGCGTGTCCGTAATCCCGA
>QFFA01001688.1:0-19558 GCA_003316565.1 Russula foetens
TTGACATTAATTGAACCATAAGCTGACCATAAGCAGACATGACTTATCCATTCCTGCCCGTCGTGAGAGTCTTGGTCGCACCTTGCGCGCTTATCGCGATGACTCCGCCCGGCGATAGCCTGATATTTCCCTTCCCCAATATTCGCCGCGCCCGCGCAAGATGCCATCACCCTGCTGTCATGTCTCATACTCACCTGGCTGGCCCTTCGTCACCGAACTTCCAGCTTGTTCTCAACAACGCCTTGAAGGCCTACGAAAAGCAGACTAAGCACGACCTTCTCGCCCATCCACTCGCGGCCCAGCTCCAAGCCTGCCAATCTCCCGACTCCATTCTCATTGTACTTCGACAGCAAGCACAACAACTCAATCGATCTCAAGCCAGCGATGATAGGTTGACAAAATGGCTTGACCCTACCGTCAACGTTCTCTATGCCTTCTCTGGGACCCTTGGAGAGGCTGTCGGCCTGGTATGTTTCAACGCCTGAACTCTCAACTGATATCTGTAATCTTATTCTTATTTGTCAGGTATTTTCTCCTGCAAAGGTGATTTTTGCCGGTGCAGGCGTCCTCCTTTCAGTGTGTACCCTAGTCTTTCACTTCGCACGAGCGATCATAACGCCTATATCATTCAGGCGGCTAGGGATGTTCGTCAAAGTCAAGAAGCTCTCATTGACATATTTGAACGTATCGAAAACTTTTTCCGACGTCTCGAAGTCTACACTGAGGTGCCACCGACTCCGGAAATGATGGATATGATGGTGAAAATCATGGTGGAGATCCTTTCTATTCTTGGGATTGCGACGAAGGAGATCAAGCAAGGCCGGACCAGTGAGTGATATCTGTACAAATATGGTACCATTGTTGACTGAATGTCCTTCAGGGAAATATCTGAAGAGATTGGCTGGAAGAACGGATATGGAAGATGCTCTGAAGAGATTAGACAAATTGACGCACGAGGAGGCGCGAATGGCCATCGCACAAAATCTGAAGGCGACACACACTGTTGATGATAGGGTAAAGGGTATCCACGTTAGCGTGGCCAACATCGATGAGGGAGTACAGGCGGTCAACGACAAGGTCGGGGTAGTGATTGATGGTGCGCAGACGATCCTTAGTTGGTCCTCAGAATTTGATTCATCCTGATACCCTAGATGGAAGAGAGACAAGAGCAGTCATTCAACAGATCAAACGTTCGTGATCTACCAACCCCGTTGATCGAGGACGTACAGGCTGAAGCTTCCATACAGGGACACAACTACTACAGGACCTCCACCAATTGCGACAGGACCTTCGCAGATGGCTCTCCCCACCAGATCCGTCTACGAATCACAACATCGCATGTGGTACTCGTCATCAGGGGACAGCAGAGTGGTTTTTTCAAGGCAGCATCTTTACAGAATGGAAATCCACCGGTTCGCTTTTGTGGGTTCACGGGAAGCGTGCGTTCTTCCTACTACTCCCCTCTTATCCTCACCAACGTCTATCATAGCGGGCTCCGGAAAGAGCATACTCTGGTTCGTCATTTCAAAACAATGTCGACCATGAAGTACTTACCTCCACGTCAGCTCCAAAATCATCAAGGACATCATTTCCCTACGCGACAGTGGAATGGCATCCATGGCGTATTTTTATTGTGACTTCAGGGACAAGAACAAGCAAAGTCGCGGCGACTTACTTCCCTCTCTTGTCATCCAGCTTTCTTCTCGATCCGATTCATATTGCGATATACTATCCCGCCTCTATCTCTCACATGACAGCGGTGCGCAAAAGCCCAGTGAAGATGATCTGATGAAGTGCCTGGAAGAGATGGTCGCACTCCCAGATCATCCTCCGGTTTACCTTATCATAGATGCACTTGATGAATGCCCCGACTCATATGGCATGCCGTCCCCGCGAGAGCAGGTTCTTGGCCTCCTGAAAGAACTCATCGACCTTTCCTCACCAAAATTTCATATCTGCGTTACCAGTCGCCCCGAGATCGATATTCGAGCCGCCCTTGAGCCTTTGATGTCTCGCCAAGTGTCTCTTCATAATCAAAGTGGACAAAAGAAGGATATCATCGCATATGTTACCTCAGTTGTCCACTCTGATCCAAAGATGGGACGATGGAGAGATGAGGATAAGAAATTGGTGATTGATACGCTCTCTGAAAGAGCCGATGGGATGTGAGGACATTCCCTGCCATCCTGCGATCAATCATAACTCATCCCTGCAAACAGGTTTCGCTGGGTATTTTGCCAGTTGGAAGCCCTTCGTCATTGTCTTCCACCAAGCGTGCGGCAGATGCTCGAGGAGTTGCCTGAAACGTTGGATGAGACATACGAGCGCGTATTGAGGGAGATCAACAAGGCGAAGCGAGAACACGCACATCGACTATTACAATGCCTCACGGCCGCTGTCCGTCCCCTTCGTATCGCGGAGCTTGCGGAGGTCCTTGCTGTTGACTTTGGGACATCCTCCAGTGTGGCGACGTCGACGTTGAACCCAGATTGGCGGTGGGAGGATCAGGAACAAGCAGTTCTCTCGACATGCTCGAGTTTGATCGCCGTAGTGGATGAAGATGGGGATCAGGTCATACAATTCTCTCATTTCTCTGTTAAAGAGTTCCTGACCTCGCCTCGGCTGGCTGGTGCAAGCGCGGACGTCTCGCGTTTTCACATCCTCCTTGAGCCTGCGCACACGATCCTTGCAAAGGCTTGCCTGGGCACTCTTCTACGTTTGGATGATCACGTTAACAGGTACAAGGTCAGGGATAGATTTCCCCTGGCCCCATATGCCGCTCAACATTGGGCGAACCATGCCCAATTCGAAGGTGTTTCGTCACAATTACGGGACGGGATGGAAACGCTGTTTGATCCGGATAAGCCACATTTCTCTGCGTGGGTCCGTGTCTACGACAAAGATGTCTACCCCCCACAATCCACCGTTTCCCTATTTTCTGTCTCTAATCGAATTCCGGCCGCTCCCCTATACTACGCCGCAATCTGCGGGTTCTACGATCTTGCAGAATACCTCATAGTAAGCCGCCGACAAGACGTGAACGCTAAAGGCGGTTACCTTGTGTTGCCATTGGTGGCAGCATTGGGAATGGGACACTTCAAGATGGCACAGTTATTCTATCAGCATGGTGCGGACATGCTTGTCCCGGGTTATGCCGAGAATAGTCTGCTGCATGCTATGTCGATTATGGGACAGATTGAAATCATCCAATGGTTACTCGATCACGGTGTAGATCCAAATCTCCGGAATAGCAGCGGCGCGACCCCACTGCAATACTCGGCTTTGCATGGACGCCTCGAGGCCGTTCGGTTACTACTCCAGCAGAATGCAGATAGTAATGCGCGGGATAACAGCGGCCAGATCGCGTTACACCGGGCATCGGAGAGAGGGCATCTCGATGTCGCTCGATTGTTGCTTGGACATGGCGCCGATGTCAATGCCGGCGACAAGTATGGCTCCACATCATTGCATTTGGCATCAGTGAACGGAAATCTCGAGGTCGCACGGCTGCTGATTGAGTATGGCGCGGATGTCGGTGCGGAAGACAACGAGGGTTGGACCCCATTCCGGGTTGCGCAGGAGAGTGAGATGAAAAAATTGTTGTTGATGGAACTTGATACCATTTACGAGTAAAGAATCGGTTGCTTAAGCACTTCAATACTGTACGTGACAATTCATGTCTTTGAAACTCTCTCTATGGCCCTACGCCGCGCCGGTCATCATTCCAGGGGTATTTCGATGTCATGTACTTTGTGGATATACTCCGATAATTAGTCTCACTGCGTTAGAGCAGCAGACTAGCGAACTCAGACTCCCATGCTAAAGGCGCAGAGTCGAGGGTATAGTTAGGAGTGCGAAATAAACGAGAACACGGGTGAGGGTCTCAGGTAGGGCATCGAAGGAAGCCTCCAAGTTCAGGAGAGAAGCGAGGGGAGAAAGGGGAACCTACACGAGTTCACGCCAAGTTTTCTAGATGTGAGGGGGAATCTGCGTTGTCACGAGTCAGCAAGTCATCATGGATCACGCAGTACAGCAGTAAGGTAGTTCAAGTGGCCGTTCGATACAGCCAAATCTAAGTATAATACCACGAAAAAATCGGATGCTTGAGAAATGGGAGAATAGAGAACAGATGGCGGGAAACGTCGACAGGGTGTGAAGTTGACAACACGAACGTGGAACGCGCAACTCCATCGACGATACCGAAAATATCGAAAAGGAGACAAATTACAGTTGGACGATAACTGAGACAGCCAGAGCGCAAAACAAAACGCGTCGCACACTCGCACAGACTCGAGGCGAGGCAGATGCCGACGGTCAGGCCACCAGAACGGGCGCGAGTCGCCGCGAGACGCTTACGAAGCTCGGCGCTGCTCCGGTTGTCACGTCCTCCTCCACGAGCCAGCGACGTGACATACAGCCTAAAACATGCCAACAAACGAGTGTAAGTGGTATCTAATCGATCTGCTCGCGCGCGCTATTTGCGACAAGCACTGTGGTACTGCCTGCGAGAGTCTTGGATGTACCTTGCGCGCTTATCTGAAGTGACTCCGCCCGGCGATAGCCTGATATTTCCCTTCCCCAATATTCGCCGCGCCCGCGCAAGATGCCATCACCCTGCTGTCATGTCTCATACTCACCTGGCTGGCCCTTCGTCACCGAACTTCCAGCTTGTTCTCAACAACGCCTTGAAGGCCTACGAAAAGCAAACTAAGCACGACCTTCTCGCCCATCCACTTGCGGCCCAGCTCCAAGCCTGCCAATCTCCAGACTCCATTCTCATTGTGCTTCAACAGCAAGTACAACAACTCAACCAGTCATCCAGCGATGATAGGTTAACAAAATGGCTTGACCCGACCGTCAACGTTCTCTATGCCTTCTCTGGGACCCTTGGAGAGGCTGTCGGCCTGGTATGTTTCAATACTTGAACCCTCAACTGATGTCTGTAGTCTGATTCCTATTTTTCAGGTATTTTCTCCCGCAAAGGTGATCTTTGCAGGTGTCGGCGTCCTCCTTTCAGTGTGTGCCCTAGTCTTTCACTTTGCACGAGCGATCATAATGCCTATATCCTTCAGGCAGCTAGGGATGTTCGTCAAAGTCAAGAAGCTCTCATTGACATATTTGAACGTATTGAAAACTTTTTCCGACGCCTCGAGGTCTACACGGAGGTGCCACCGACTCCCGAAATGATGGCTATGATGGTGAAAATCATGGTGGAGATCCTTTCTATTCTTGGGATTGCGACGAAGGAGATCAAGCAAGGCCGGACCAGTGAGTCATATCTGTACAAATATGGCATCATTGACGGAATGTTCTTCAGAGAAATATCTGAAGAGATTGGCTGGAAGAACGGATATGGAAGATGCATTGAAGAGACTCGATAAATTGACACACGAGGAGTCGCGAATGGCCATCGCACAAAATCTGAAGGCGACACACGCTGTCGATGATAGGGTAAAGGGTATCCACGTTAGCGTGGCCAACATCGATGAGGGAGTACAGGCGGTGAACGACAAGGTCGGGGTAGTGATTGACGGTGCGCAGACGATCCTTAGTTGGTCCTCAGAATTTGATTCATCCTGATGCCCTAGATGGAAGAGAGACAAGAGCAGTCATTCAACAGATCAAACGTTCGTGATCTACTAACCCCGTTGATCGAGGGCGTGTAGGCTGAAGCTTCCACACAGGAACTCAACTACTACAGGACCTTCGCAGATGGCTCTCCCCACCAGATCCGTCTACGAATCACAACATCGCATGCAGTACTCGTCATCAGGGGACAGCCGATTGGTTTTTTCAAGGCAGTATCTTTACAGAATGGAAATCCACCGGTTCGCTTTTGTGGGTTCACGGGAAGCGTGCGTCCCCCCACTACTCCCCTTTTATCCTCACCAACGTCTATCTCTCATAGCGGGCTCAGGAAAGAGCATACTCTGGTTTGTCATTTCCAAACAACGTCGACCATGAAGTACTTACCTCCACGTCAGTTCCAAAATCATCAAGGACATCATTTCCCTACGCGACAGTGGGATGGCATCCATGGCGTATTTTTATTGCGACTTTAGGGACAAGGGCAAGCAAAATCGCGGCGACTTACTTCCCTCTCTTGTCATCCAGCTTTCCGCTCGATCCGATTCATATTGCGATATACTATCCCGTCTGTATCTCGCACACGACGGCGGCGCACAAAAGCCCAGTGAAGATGATCTGATGAAATGCCTGGAAGAGATGGTCGCACTCCCCGATCATCCTCCGGTTTACCTCATCATAGATGCACTTGATGAATGCCCCGACTCATCTGGCATGCCATCCCCGCGAGAGCAGGTCCTTGGCCTCCTGAAGGAACTCATCGACCTTTCCTCACCAAATTTTCATATCTGCGTTACCAGTCGCCCCGAGATCGATATTCGAACCACCCTTGAGCCTTTAACGTCACGCCAAGTGTCTCTTCATAATCAAAGTGGACAAAAGAAGGATATAATCACATACGTTTCGTCTGTCGTTCACTCTGATGCGAAGATGCGAAGATGGAGAGATGAGGATAAGAAATTGGTGATCTATACGCTCTCTGAAAGAGCTGATGGGATGTGAGGACTTTCCCTCCCATCATACGATCATCATACTCACCCCTGCGAACAGGTTTCGCTGGGTATTTTGCCAGTTGGAAGCCCTTCGTCACTGTCTTCCACCAAGCGTGCGGCAGATGCTCGAGGAATTGCCTGAAACGTTGGATGAGACATACGAGCGCGTATTGAGGGAGATCAACAAGGCGAAGCGAGAACACGCACATCGACTATTACAATGCCTCACGGCAGCTGTCCGTCCCCTTCGTATCGCGGAGCTTGCAGAGGTCCTTGCTGTTGACTTTGGGACATCCTCCAGTGTGGTGACGTCGACGTTGAACCCAGATTGGCGGTGGGAGGATCAGGAACAAGCAGTTCTCTCGACATGCTCGAGTTTGATCGCGGTAGTGGATGAAGACGGGGATCAAGTCATACAGTTCTCTCATTTCTCTGTCAAAGAGTTCCTGACCTCTCCTCGGCTGGCTGGTGGAAGTGCGGACGTCTCGCGTTTTCACATTCTCCTTGAGCCTGCGCACACGATCCTTGCAAAGGCTTGCCTGGGCACTCTTCTGCGCTTGGATGATCACGTTGACTATTACAACGTCAAGGATAGGTTTCCACTGGCCCGATATTCCGCTGAACATTGGGTGAAACATGCCCAATTCGAAGGTGTTTCCTCACAATTACGGGAAGGGATGGAAACGCTGTTCGATCCGGATAAGTCACATTTCTCTACGTGGGTCCGTGTCCACGACATAGATGTCGACCCCGTGCAATCCACCGTATACCAATTTGCTGCATCCATCAATGGTCGATTACCCGCCGCTCCCCTATACTACGCCGCAATGTGTGGGTTTTGCGATTTTGCAGAATACCTCATTGTGAGCCGCCGACAAGATGTGAACGCTAAAGGGGGTTACTTTGTGTCACCATTGGCGGCAGCATTGGGGATGGGTCACTTCAAGATGGCACAGTTACTCTATCAGCATGGTGCGGACATGCTTGTCCAGGGTCATGCCGAAAGGAGTCTGCTACACGCTATGTCGATTGCGGGACAGATTGAAATCATCCAATGGTTACTCGATCACGGCGTTGATCCAAGCGTCCGGAATAGGGTCGGCGAGACCCCACTGCACCGGGCGGTCTTATATGGACAACTCGAGGTCGCTCGGTTACTACTCCAGCAGAATGCAGATAGCAATACGCGGGATAACTGCGGCCGGATCGCGTTACACCGGGCATCGGAGGGTGGGCATCTTGATATCGCTCGAGTGTTGCTCGGACATAACGTCGATGTGAATGCCTGCGATAAGGACGGCTCCACACCGTTGCATCTGGCATCAAGGAAAGGAAAGCTCGAGGTCGCACGGTTGCTGATTGAGCATGGCGCGGATGTCGGTGCGGAAGACAACGAGGGTCGGACCCCATTTCGCGTTGCGGAGGGGAGTGAGATGAAAAATTTGTTGTCTGATGGTGGTCTGATGGAACTTGATAGCAATTACGGGTAAAGAATTGGTTGCTTAAGCACTTCAATACTGTACGTGACAATTCATGTCTTCGAACTTCTCTCTATGGCTTATGCCGGTCATCATTCCAGGGGTATTTCGATGTCATGTACTTTGTGGATATACTCCGATAATTAGTCTCACTGCGTTACGGTAGCAGACTAGCGAACTTAGACACCCATGCTACAGGCGCAGAGTCGAGGGTATAGTCAGGAATGGTAAATGAACGAGAAGACGGGTGAGGGGCTCAGGTAGGGCATCGAAGGCAGCCTCCGAGTTCAGGAGAAACGCGAGGGGAGAAAGGGGAACCTAGACGAGTTCACGCCAAGTTTTGTAGACGTGAGGGGGAACCTGCATCGTCACGAGTCAGCAAGTCATCATGGATTACGCAGTACAGCAGTAAGGTAGTTCAAGTGGCCGTTCGATACAGTCAAATATAAGTATAATACCACGAAAAAATCGGATGCTTGAGACATGGGAGAATAGAGAACAGATGGCGGGAAACGTCGACGGAGTGAGGTTGGCAAGAACGTGGAAAGCTCAACTCCATCGACGATATCCAAAAACAGGAATTACCGTTCGACGATAACCGAGACAGCCAGAGCACAAAACAAACGCGTCGCACACTCGCACAGAGGCCACCAGAACGGGTGCGAGTCGCCGCGAGACGCTTACGAAGCTCGGCGTGTTCCGGTCGTCACGTCCTCCTCCACGAGCCAGGGTGGGCATTCCGGGATCGAAAGTTACTTTCAGAGCGTGGTGCGGAGTCTAGAGTGTAGCAATTTAACAATTACTGAACACTTACTGAACTCGTTGATTGTCCCAGATCATGGAACCTTCATATTGACGTACTTCATAGCCCTTCGTGCAGAGATACCGTGTGAGGTCCTCGCCCGTACTTATCTGATTGGGTCACGATTAATGTTCCCATCTCAGTGTACATGATAATATACGTATCTGGCCGCCCTGATGCAGAATCTGATGGTGTTGAAAGTTTCTGGATGAATATGGACAGTTTTTCCCTTTCTTATTTTTTCTTTGACCCTCATTCGCCATCCACCGCGTGCTTCCTTTATATTTACATCTCTTAAATACAAATCCTTTGTCCCTTTCACTGAGGGGACGTCTTGCCCTACAGTAGTATATATCATAGTACTCGTGCTAGATTGTAATCGACACCCAAATATTCTCAAATCCCCCTGCCTGACTCTAAGCGTCGTTTCGTGCCATTTATCGCCCTGAATACGAAGTCACCAAGAGCACGCGTTCTATACAGCAGTATTAAATATCTTCGCGACGTGGCGTCGAGGGGAGCATCCCTGGCCCTTAAGGCATTGCGCAACGCGCGCGCCCGTGTCTTCGCCTTCGTAATATGCACCGTGCAAGAACCCTACAGGCGTCAAAATATCAATGCTCATCGCATCACCGGGGTAAAAGAAAAAGAGGACCCGAAAACTTTGACGGAACGCATACCAAAGTACTTTTCGCTCAGCGCTTCGCCCGCAAACCAAAGATTGCCAAGAGGGGCGCGTAGATTGGCGTGGTGCTGCCGGGTGAAACTGGGCGGCCAGTTGCTGTAGCTTCCGCGATAGAGCGGGTCGCTGGACCAACGTGGAAAGAAGAACGCCGTGGGTTCCGGGACGGTCACGTCGGGGAACATTGCCCGTAGTGTGCCCAGGACTTCATATTTTACCTGAGCGTCCGATAGCGATTCAATACGTTTGGCAAAATCGCCCTGATGCCTGGAATTAGCCCGGATGAAGTTGGGTCAAGGAGACGCATGGTTTTTACCGTAACTGTAGCAAAGATGATGCCTGACTCGGGGAGGAAACCATCGATATCGAGGCCTTGCCAGACAGGATATCGACCACGCTCGATGTCAGCGTACAGGCCAAACTGCAGACAAAGGGATCATCAACCGGATTTGTGACCGAATATTTGTGTACTTGCCTGCGTGTCGAACCAGAACGTCTGAGAGAATTGCAGGAAGATCTTAGTGTACGTTCCCTGATAGATTATCGCTGTCAATGGAAGATGCGATAAGGATTCCATGAGTCATACCATCTTCATGGTTTGTATAGCTTCCGTTTTCCATGCCGGAAACACGGGCTCGAAACGGACGTCGCCGCTTTGTAATACGCCAAGACTGAACGTACAGATCGCATACTGTGCGCTGAGCTTTCTTCCATCCGTGAGTGTGATTGAGACCCCAGAATTAGAGTACGCAATCGCCGCGACGGTTGCATTGAGGAGAATTTGTGAAGGCTCGAGGAATTCGGCTGCCTCTGCTTGAATGAGATGCTTGAACCCACGTTGATCGATGGAGAGGAGAATGTCATTGGAGAAGCCACCGTGGTTGACGTCATACGTAAAGTTGTTGCCCTAGTGACGGGTTGACAGGAATGTGTAAATCAGGTCAAACGTTGTCACGTGCCACGTACCCAAGATGAAGCAATGAGAGATGTTTGCTCCGGTGTTTGGGAATACTCCAGGTCGAATTGGAAGTACTCGGCAACATTCTCGTGAGGTGACTTGGGTTTCTGGTTGATCATGGAATACCCTGTACGCGCCGTCAGGTCGACAAGACCTTGGGATATCCGGGCACCAGCCATGATTGTAAGATCGGCATATGCATCGACTGAGTTGTTGATTACGCCCAGATAATCTACCACTCCGGTTCTATCATAAGTCGCTATATAACGCGCACGATAAATACGGTTATGCAAGTAATCCAAAACAAGTCACCGAATCAGACGTACTCACGCTCCTGCGTTCAGACGCGACTGTACGGAGGTTGTGCTTGCGGGCAAGGCCGAGGATAGGGTTTGTCGAACCATTTCCTTCTTGGGTCCCCTGGATCCAACCCGCTCCAAGCTCAACAGTGAGCTGGCGCCCTGGCGCACCAAAGGAGGTGCTTCGCAGGCGACCACCGAGCCCGTCACGCGCCTCAACGACGACGAAGTCCGTGATTCCCTGCTCTGTCAGCTTGCGTGCAGCGAGAATACCTGCGACCCCGCCGCCGAGGATGAGCACCTGATTGCAGGGCTTTGGTGGCCAGGCACTGGCATTATAGCCGTCACATGGTCGAGGGAAAGGTACTTCGGAAGGGTCTGACAGGGCGAGCGCGGTTATGACGGCCGCACATAGGGCCGTGATACGAAGTTGGTTGGCGAATACCATGTCGTATGTGTCGTATGAGGCAGACCAAGAGGCTATCGCAATAGCCAAGAGCCTCCTGGGGTGAAGGGAATGTAATGATACCTGAGCCTTCTTATACGCATCTCCGGTATTCTGGTATGTTGATCTCACGATTCTCGGGTAGTCTTTCTGTGAGAAGCGCTTCGCCGCAGTCTATCAAGATGCATCGGCAGACCAGTGCAGGTTTCGTGTTTCAGAGACTAACACATCGTGAGAGCAGAGACTCGATCGTCCACGGACAGTGTCAAAGATTTCGACTGCGACTGGGAAGGCGCCGTGGTGCTTAAAGGCACCACCTTGGTAGACGGTCAGCCCCCGAGCCCCCGATGCCTCATTATTGATCATCATGAAGTTCTCACCGGACGATAGCTGTTTGATGAGGACCGCGGACAAGGAGCAGGTTCCAGAAGGCATTGGGTCGGGGGGTACTTATTTGACCGATTCGTGTGCTATAGCCGGGCCGGAGTTGTATGGGGGCACCACAAATAGAAATTGGGCGATCCACCCTGCCGTAGCCTTCAGCCCAGTCACAGGAGTCCCTGTGCGGTATGCGGTGTCGATTCATCGGTCGACCATACTGTATTGGTGACACTGGTGGATCAGTTTTCTTTGTTGTTGAAGGTTGAAGCATGACGTCGTGCGACGAGGATGACGGTATCGAGGCGAGGAAGAACGTGAAACCCCTGACTAGCGCCGTACCGGCCCGGAACGTGTCCGAGGTCGCGCTCGCCAAGAGAGCGCCAAGAGAGCAACCCCGTGTTCACGTGACGGAGAAGCAGCAGAATTCGAAAGTGTGCCAAACTGTTATCGTAATACCTTTATCGTAATACCGACTGGGATATTGTCTTTTTTCCACCGAATCACGGGACCTTTGACTTTCCCCGAAGCGTGTCTGGGGCGGCGGGCGACGGCTTTCTCAATAGCCGACACGTAAACATGAGTAGAGAAATGAGAGAATGCCATCTCTATCCGCTGAAGAAAGACCTGCTGCCCAGTGCTCAGGATCATGTTCCTCGATTCGCTCGATCAGTGACCCTGCTATTTGCAGCGCCTTCCACGATTGGACTTTGAACCATTAACTTGAACGGGCGGGGCTCCATGAAGACCGTTCTGTTGCTATTCCCATTACCACTTACAGCGCCGAAACCAACCCAAGTCACAAATCCTTTCCGATAGCATAAGCATATGCCACATGCCGTCTCTGTTGCAACTGGATAGAGTAGATGTGGATAAGAACATCAAGACGGTGACGTCATAAAAATAATATATGTTAAGACTCATGTGGTTTCGAGCCTGGAGTTTTTCAGGGCAGCTCGAGCCCGACGCCGCCGCGATGGTAGTAGGCATGATTCACATGGAAACCAGTGACCTGAAGGGGTGTAAGCAGGATACTTTAAAGTGAGCAGGGATGCCATGACAGCGCAAAGTATCGAGAAAAATACAAGTCGCGTTAATGAGATCCGCCCCCGACTTAGGTGAGGTTCCACACCTCAAACTTGAAAGCCTTGCCGGGGTGATCGAAACTGACACCGGTGCCGCGCGAGCTTATCTTGGATGAAGGCTGTTCCTGTCCCGATAGATTGGTTGGCAACTCCCTGAGGGGCCCCACCCTTCTAGTGTACACCAGATCCGCGGAGGGACGAGTTCTGCGCTGGTGCCTGCCGCCGCCGCAGTGTGACCGCTCGGGTGTGGAGAAGGGGGAAGAAGTGATACACCGACATATACGGGGATTATTTGGGGGCCGTTTCTAACGTCGTTATGCCGAGCCGCGAGACCGCCGCCGACTCGATGTGCGTTTGTCTGCCAGGAAGGCAGACATGGCCTGGATGAGGTGTTTTCCGGGTTGATGACAACTCATTCGTGTCTCTGTCAGTGACTAAGAGGAATATAGAATCGCAGTCTTCCATGTGATATATGTGTTTCGGTGGTCCTATGATATCGCTAAAGTGTTCGCATGAGAATGATGGCCCTTAACGACATATGACGCTTCAACGCGGTGAAACAGTAGAGTACTTGCAATTGCGCCCACGAGGGAGGATCGCCGATAGACCCAGATGGCACAGCCTCGACTTAAGAAAATATATTGAGATTGATTCGAGGATAGACTAAGGGTCAGGTTGTGGCGAACCAATGTCCACATAGCCCTCTCCGGCATGGTATCTATCTAGTTATCTTCATTAGTACCGAGGGTCAGAAGAAGGACGAGAATATCCGCTCTGGGTGGCCTGCTTCTCGGGTCATTGACTGCGCCGTGCCAGGTCCTGTTTGAGAAGAGACGGAATTAATCGAGATTGATGAACGTCCTCTTCTAGACATCTCAATTTTATCTTCTATCGCGGAAGCCAGGACTTAGTTTTAAGGCATTTAAGGCAGAGGATCAGTGACGAAACGGATCCCGTTCATCCTTTTACAGCCACCGAAGCGAAGGGTTGAAAAATAAGGCTAGAAAATGAGGTGTGTAAACACAGAGGCACTAACGAACAGTCACGCACGCCGGTCATGTAATCGATGGCCGCGTCTCGCCTCCAAAGGAATCCAGACTGTATAAGAAGAAAGGCCGTCAAGTCGGATAAAACTCATTTTGCAGGAAAGAATATTCTATTTGCCGATAATTTATCGTCCTCCGAACCTCGGACAAGGTAGCCAGAGGGTACACACCTTCAGACTATCGCCTTCATAGGCGTGGGGCAAATAAATGTCACATTTGAAAGAAGGAAAGAAGGATGGCTTGCCTTGGGCGAATGCTCACCTGGACCTTGGCGTTGACGTGAATGAGAAGAATCTCAGTGCATCCTCCACAAGGTCTGTCAGCCCCAGGCTAATGCACCGTTGCCACCGTCATGGTTGATACGCGTTTCAGAGCATTTATCTCCTCATCGACGATGGTTAGAAACGCTTCAGCGGATCGGGGCTTTTTCCCAGGCTAGTGGAGGTAAAACAATGGGGAGGTAATGTGTCATGATGTGCACCCCCGACCCTTGAGGCACCGTACAACGCGCGCGCCTGTGTCCTCGCCTTCGTGATACGCGCCATGCAAAGACCCTCTCATCGTCATCAATCATTGAAGCCCATCGCATCAGCAAAAAACCCCTGAAAACTCGTAGGACGTACACATTGTCTTTGGGTGAGAGTTGCCTCGGCAAAGTGTATCGAAGTGTATCGGCGAATCGTTATGTGTGTCCGCGTTTCGCCAGAAAATCGAGACAGAGAAAAAAGACCGACTTGATGGCAATGGGAGATGGCGCCGGCCACGCCAAAGTGATCCACCGCGGGGTAAACGACCGACCTCCGACGCCCCCGGACGGGCCTCATTGAGTGTTCGCCAGAAGATACCCGTTCTGCGAGGACCGCGGAAATCCGATTCGGTCGTTCGATTGCGACTGTTGCCAGTGCCGCTAGGTTCTCTTGAACAGCTTGAGCGGGGGTGACGCCGCGTGATGGGAATTCAGAAGGACGATCATCTGATTGACTCGTGAGCTTTATACGGATTTGTGTTTGCGGCACAGGCAAAATAGGAAATGCCACCTAGATTAAGGCTGTAGCTTGATCAGAACAACACCACTTCAACGGTCCCACGATGTGCGTGGTGTCGAGTCATCGGTCTACCCTTGTAGCATGCATTCCACCGAAGTACCTGGAGAGAAGACATTCAGTTTAAATAGGGCCACAGCATATACGCGGGCACCTTGGCGAAGCATGTCATAGGGACGGACAAAACACACGAAGTCGTCGGCATAAGTTCGTAGTGCACGTGACCGACTGATCCGCGGCTCCCTCAGGCTCAGTTTGTGTTTACAATCCCTTACCGGCCTTACTATCACACTATAAAAGAAAAAGCTACTGACTTTCAGTACCTAAAACGCATGAAAATCGATGAAATTCAGGAGTATATCATATTAAAATCATATTAAACTCAACGAATCTGCACCCAGTCAGTAGTCATATGAAATCTTTGTGACTTTTTTTCAGTATGCTAACGACTGAAATTAATGTGATTCTGCACCATTCAGTATGTCAAACTACTGAAATTCAGTTGCTTTTTCTTTTATAGTGTCAGTTCCTATCCTTACTCTACGTTGTACTCCGTGTCTGCGGACTTGCATGCTAGTCCTTGCATAGACCGCTCCCTTACACGCTCTTTCCTAAACCCACTCTTTCCAACTCTCTAGTTTGCAACACTGATAATCTTCTTAGATCCGGTTCATACGAACTAGAATCCAATCATTAATGTACAGAACGGATATGGGACTGATGTCACATCATATCAGGCTTCGCCACCAACTTGGAACCCCTCGACAATTTCCATATCATACAGCAGGGACTCGGACAGGCCCTGGAGCTGAGTAGCACTTTCTCAGACATATTAGTTGGCCACCATCGCCACCGTATACCTGACAAGAGAATGGGAGAATGTCCTTTCGACCCCTGGCCCGGAAAAGCGTTGCTATTCTCGGCGTTTTTCGCCCGAATCACATGAACTTAGGGCGGGTCGGGGTCGGGGCTCTGACGACCTCCGGAGCCGTTTCCAAAACCACGCGCACCACCAAAACCGACCGCGACTGTGGTTGCCTTGTTGGTACTATCGCAGTGCGCAGTGTGAAATGTGGATGAACAGAAAGGTACGTCAGGGTTGTCTTTAAAAGGTGCAAGGATGTGTGGCGAACCTGGGGTGGTTTCCCAAGCAAGTCCGGGTCCGCAATATGCGTGTAAGGAGGCAATAGTTCCGTAGAATCGGATGGCTGAGGGGCACCATAGACAGGTTTATCTTCTGAGCGAGCAGGGAAGTCCTGATGGCATGAAATGTGGACGTAAAGTACATCGGGTCAATGAAATCCGACACCGAGTCGGATGGGTTCGGCGCACTCTGAACTTGAAAGCTTGATCGGGGTGGGCAAAGTTGGCGGCCGAATTCTGTGCAGGTATCAGTGGTTTCTCGAATGCGGAGACGAAGGAAGGAGCTGCAGAGGCGGAAATGGGCCCAGCTTGAAGAGGGAATGCGGGCGCAGGTGCAGTGTTACTCGGTGAACTGTTGCCCGTCTTTCTTGCAGATGCAGATGAAGCTCGGAAAAAGTCTTCGGGGTATACGATAAACTCATCCGTGTCCCTGTCTGTGACCGCAAGGACCAGGGTACCCCCGTCTTTGATGCCCCATGATCCGATAGTCCAGTGATCTCTCAAGTTCCTCGCTTGAGATCGATGACTCTGTTTCAGACCAAAACAGCTTCAAAGAGGTGCGAGATGAGAGTACTTGCAGCTGAATTTGTGTGTGAGGAGCATCTGACGTTTGACGGGATGGCCATGTTCAGCGCTGATCTTCAACCTGAGATCGCCGAAGGTTTCGGATGGTTCAACCTCGACCTAAGGAAATGGGGGTCCAGATTAGCACAAGGAAGAGAGGCAACGACGAACCACAAAATCTGCATGACCTCTTCGGCATATAGTTATCTTCATTGATGCTAAAGTCAGGGGAATGATGTGACCACCGGCGTTTACTGACCTGCCAGTGCTACTTGAGTCACTTTGTTGGTCGTTCGTTGACTCGCTGCAGGATTAGGGGTTAGGGTTGCATTGCATTGCAAAAGCCTGAATTAACGGCAAGAGTCAACTGGCGTCCCTTTCATATTTTATATTTCCTTTTTGTTACCCCCAGGGGTCGAACATTAAGCGATATTAAGCCGCAGAAGCGAGATATGTAAACAGAAAAGCACTGACAATGGCGCTTTTAATATGGTTCAAGTTGTAAAATCAAGCCATTCGTGTTATTATTAACTGCTCACAGCCCGCATTCTCTCGGGCCACGCACGGCACGTTGTTTATTGTAAAATGGATGACTGCGTCACGCTCCCAAGAACATGGATACTACATAAGAAAGGTGGCGATGAGCGCGGATTAACCGAACAAACTCGGTCATCACGCATGCATCACGTTTTCAGATGAACTCTTGAAAAGGCAATTCACAGCAAAGTGTCCTCGATTCGCTGACAATCCATTATTCCTCAATCCTTGAACCTCGGACCTTCGTACACACGATGTGGATATAATATCGCATTCGAAAGGCTGTCTGAAGCGAATGACGTAATTGAGAAGAATCTCGAAATGTTCGACCTGCGCCAGGTTAGTGTGCCGTTAGTACCACACTAAGTTGTTCAAGTTGTCGATACGTGTTTCAGATTGCTGATCACCATTACGACGATAGTTAGAGTTAGAAACACTTGAGTAAATCAGGCTTTTTTCGTGGACTCTCAAGACATATCGGCATATTGATGACATACTATTGTTTCCGGATCCGGATCGTAACTGTATCAGTCGGACTCGTGGAAGTACAACGATAAGCGAGCAGGAGATCTACAACCGAACCAGAATGAATTCGAACCAGTCAGTAGTGAAAGATCCATTGTCCTTTATCACCCCTGGCGAGGAACCTGTCGGCGCAATATTTGAGCCCCGTAAGACTCAAAGCACACATCCCCTTCCTTTTGTTAGCCATATGATCTACGCGCAAAATACCTTCGGATGAACACATACAGAGACACCCACTCTTGATGTCATAAAATATTGGCACGGCAGAGAAAATGCCGGTCTGTAGCCTAGGTGTCAGGAAAGAGACTACTCCATGCCAAAATTTCCCGCAAAGATGGTCTCAATCGGAGGGAGTGTTGATTTAGTGACCGCTATGAAAGGCCAAAAGCCTGGGCGAACCCGGCCTGCGCGCGCGTCATAGAAAGCCCGAGGTTGAGGTTGGAGACCGGGAGTTCCACGTAGATCACCCCGCTGGCAGATGCGCTAATCGCACCAACTCGAAGCGACGGCGACACGGACAAAGGTGGCACTGAGGCTTGCCTAGTACCTAGTACGAAGACCCAAAGAAAGGCGAAAAAAAACAAGGTTCGCCTTTCGAATCGGCCGATGGCCAACCGCGAGGTATTGAAGCTATTGAAGTCCTAACATAACACGGGTCAGTAAACCATGGCACGCAATGGAGGTATCGTGACGGCATTGCACCATCACGTGTGCAAGTCTTTCACATGGAGATGGAGATTCCATTCCACATGATAAAAATGGCTACCGAAGTTCCACCGAGATATTTCACATCAGAGCATGCATGGCACGATTCTTAAGTTGTGCGATGGGCGTGGCTTTCACGTCCATATATGCAAAGGACTACACTAGTAACGATCTCTCTATTACCGACAGCTTTAGCAAGTGCAGAAGGTGAAGCGGGGAACGCTGTCCACGCCAAGTTGCAGCGAGCCAGCTCATGCGTTGTCAAACGTGGGGCCGTTATTCTGGTAGACGTACACGTCCTCGGTCGGCGGGTTGACCTTGAACAGTCGGCCCAAACGTTCGTCTGCAAACAGGGCATCAGGGAAGTGGCGATATCAGGAGAGACGAAAAGCGACGTACAAAGTGGGTCATTGTGCTCGTACACAAAGTGTTTCAGTTGCCAAGTGGTGCCGGCCGCCGCCTCGTCGCGCCGTCTTTGGCGCTGTTCATTCTGTTCGTGCAGAAGAATAGAAAACACTTTCGTTAGCACAAAAGAAGATTATTCAGGAAAGATGCCCCAACCTCAATGCGACTCTTCTCTCTCGATGCTGCTTCAAAGTCGCTCTCTCGGATGCCCTTTGCAACCTGGCGCCACAAAGCGCGACTCTCCCACTCGCCTTGTCCCTCCACCGGTCGCACAGTGACCTCCTCCTTGGGACCGGTCACGTCCGTGAACGGCACCCCTGTCCTCGTGTCCTTGCTCGTAGTGCTCCACTGCCCTTCGTAGCTGCTCGCCTGGTAGCTCGAGCCGGAGCCAATCGGTGGTGTGAGATCCGCCTTGAAGGAGTGCGACTTGCCAGAAAAGTAGCCTTTGCCCTGGTACTTGATCGTCGACAACCACCCAGATGAACTCTGGATACAGGTCGTATCGGTCAGCTCGATATAGGGCGAGCCATACCAGAGCCCTTCGATACGTAAGCGCGGGAGCGTGATCAGGTAGTCCTCTTTCTTGCCGTTGGGTAACGAGACAGTCAAGGTGGCGTGACCGACTTGCTTCACAATAATGTTACCACCTGAGAGATGAAACGTATCGTTGGATGTGAGCAGATGGCAAATAGCCGTAGGCACGGGCAACTCACCCGAGAAAGAAGTCTTCTGCGCGTTGTGACCTTGAAGCATGATCCCACGCGATGCATTGGCAATACAATACGCGGTAATCGGTGGGTGGTGGGAGACCTGCTCTACGGTGAGCGTAGTCAATCCACGTCCGTTCTTGTCTGGCCAGTGACCGTAGAAAAGCCTGCAGTGGGC
>QFFA01001690.1:0-40603 GCA_003316565.1 Russula foetens
TGGAGGGCTCATCGTGTGCAATCACCAGGTTCATGACCGTGGCAGCAGAACTTAATCCCGATCGCTCTCTCGAGTAAGCAGGAAGAGAAAGAGGGTGGTGACTCACCTCGTGCATAATTGTCTCTCCTTCCCCCTGTACTTTTGAGGTTTCTCTTTCTAGGTGAGTCGGATCCGTGAGAATTGAACTATCGGGACATTGACGCTACCCATGCCGAAAGTCCAATAGATCATGTGTATGAATTCTTTACTGTTGTGATTCCACCATCAGAGCGTCGGTCGGAATATTGTTGCCCTGTGGAAAGGGCAAGGATATACCCGCGGGGATACCCCATGAGCTGGAATGTCGTCGCTTCTTCGCCTCATTATGCGGTTCTTGGACGTCCTTTTTGTTTTCGTGGATCAAATGGTCATGGTCACCTGTCGGCATCTTCCTCCTCACTTGCACCTCTAATGACGACGGCGTTCGCCCCTTGATCCGACCTGATGGATACAAAGGATTGGTCATGATTCTCCCAACGAAGCCTTTTTCCTGCTTGCCAGACCGTGCAACACGTGCAGGCCTTTTTGTTTTCCGGGAGCGCCGCAAGGCTCCCGCACGTCAAATTTTACCCATCATGACAAGCAAGGTGAAATCAGAATGGATCCTCAGAAACTTGGCGCGACCTAAACCCTTTGTGTCTACCGCTTTAGAAGGGGTAGGGGCCTGCTTCTCTCGGATTGCGTGCTTTTACATTTTATCGCCAGAGAGGGGGGCCGGACTATCTATATCACGTACTCGGTGAAGCGCGGTTGCCCGTTTCGAATTTTTTCCTCCATAGAAACGAGAGTGTTGGGCGGGTCGAGCTGAGTCGCAGTCGTGTTGTTGCTTGTGTGTATAAGGGCGAACGGCGCACCATTTGGGATATGATATAGAACAATCGATCCGTTGGGCTGCAATTAGATCCTTTGCCAGGAAAACGGGTTGATCGTGAATTATCCCCTCCCGTAATTACATTCTGGTTTCGATCGAACGGTGCCAACAGCCCGTTTCCCACAAGGCTGCCATTTTTTTTCGCAGCATGGCCACGATAAGGCTGTCTTTTGTGTCACAGAAGAGGGAGGTTCAAGTGAAGTGCGAAACCGCTCGACTCCGACGGCAGGTTCGGAATAGGAAGTGTTTGAGCATACTATATCGGCAGAGCCACGTGGCCGCGTTGTCGTTAGCTTTGAATGCACGCTTAGCCGAGTCGGGCTTGTACAAAGACAATGTACGGTAACCTCGATCCCATCGAGCACGAGCACCGTACCGAAAGTGTGGTCATCGTACTCGTCGGCCTCATTGGCGCAGGCAAGGTGCGTCCCCGCAACTTTTCCGAGTCGTCCGTACTATCGTGACTTTTTGCGCGATACGACGATCCACACTCCGCTCCCTCTCTATACACAAAAAGACAAAGGCTCACATGAACGCTCACTTCGCATCACGCGCGCGTCACTCCTGAATGACATGACATTGACAATCCCCGTCAGTCTACATTCGCAGAAGCCCTTCAGGAATACGTCCCGCAGATCAGGAGGTGCAACCAAGACGAGCTTGGTAATCGTCGCAGCGTCGAGGAAGCAAGCCGATCATCCCTCAGGGAAGGCCTTTCCGTCTGCATAGATAGAACAAATCTCGATTCCACGTGAGTTGGGTCCTGTTGTATAGTATATCGCGAAAGAAGAACTTGCTCCTGCTCCATTGCTCATGAAACGTCCGTCCCAGTCAGAGATCTCATTGGATAGGCATCGCCCGTGAATTTCCAGGTACACCCGTCTGGGTAATTGTCTTCGACACGCCGTACGATGTGAGTTGTGGAAAAACCCCCCGCGGACGTCTTGCTGTCCACCGTTGATTGGAATCACTCACCGTTGACGCTCCACATCCCCGCAAATGCGTGCCAGGTTTGTGCGGCGCGGCTGTCGAACAGTGAGTCCCAACTTCCTTTTTTTTTCCAGGCTTCTGCGGGGGCCTTTCTCATATATCGATCATCTCGGTCGGTTCTAGGGAGAAACCACCCGACAATAACGGACGCCAATCATGGGATGCAGGTCCTCTCGCGCTTTGCGTCTACCATGGAGCCGCCCCACCCTGCTGAGGGTTACGACAAGCTCATTACCCTGAACCTGGAGCAGCAACCTCCCTCGGGATATACCAAGCAAGACGTACTCGCCATCCTTCAACGTCTGCGAGATGCCCCGCACGCGTGCGTGTCAACGCCCACAGAACCCAGGGCACAACACGACCTCATTGGAACCAGAGGGGACGCAGCAGCAGGTATTCACGCGGGAGAGGCCGCGGTCGCGGCCATAACAGGGCTCGGAGAGATTTTCCCCAGGGACATAGGAGCGAGTATCAAAATGGGCACGGGTCTGGTTAAGTTCCGTAGTTCTTTGGGGGACCTGAATGGCATGGGATGAATGGGGAGGCACATGGAGATCTCAATTTCGAACATATACAGGATGCTAGGTGGTCTATACGATATGTTTGGCGCAATATGGATACCGCACAGATTCCGCATACCCCTTGATTCGGGTGATGCGTTCATATCTGTGTCGTTCTTGGTATTTCATGTGGGCCATACCCGAGAGCAGGTCGGGCGCTTTGCTGTCTAGAGTGCCAATACATTTATGAAGCGTCGGCGTTATGACGTGCCAACGCCTGCGGTGCTGTAGAACAATAAAGGGATCTCCTATCATCGATTAAGGAAGTCCCTGAGCATCCCCCTTGTGACAGTCCACTGAGAACCGCATGTATGAGGTTCTCAGGCAGTCGAAGGTCCCCTAGATGATCCGTTTGTCCCCTCAGATTGCTTTTCTATCTTTGCAGAAATCTAGAAGGTGATATCATGTGGTCATGTGGATGAAGGTGGCGGAAATAAGGACAGGTAAACTTACATCTTTAATATGGACGGTAGCTCGATCAACACCATACCGCTTGCTGCGCTTGTAATACTCCAAAGCCTCTGGAAGACGCTCAACTGTCTGACATGTGAGCCATCAGCCAAACCAAGCAAGAGAAACACAAACAGGCTTCCAAGACTGACGCAAGATTAAATGCAATCTCAGGATCGTCTGGCGCAAGCTTGCCCGCAACCCTGAAACACGAATGGGTGGTTAGATAAATTGTGGTTGCAGGGGAGGGAAATAAAACACTCGCTGGAGGTGTCGGAGGGCGAGATCGGGCCGTGATCGAGGATGATTCAAGTACGCGCTCGCTAGGTCTGAACACAAAAGGGGATGTGTGAGCAAAGACGGTTCGGAACGGGGTGGTGAAACGAGGCGAACTGGTATGTGCATCTGCGCTAGATGGTTGGAGCTCAATGGCAGCTGACCAAGAATGGATGGCTTCGTCAAACTCCTCTTTTCATGTGGTTGAGTTTCGAACAGCGACCATCGGATTCGGAAGGAGTACGAACTGAGATGATAGTGTGTAACACCCAGATTAAAGAGGGAGCTGGCGTTACGTTTGATGTCTACGCTGCGTTGATACAAATTTTTCGCGCCTTCCACGTCGCCTTCTTCGAGTTTCTGGGTACCTTGTTCCAGGCAAAGGAGAGCTTCTTCTTCGGCGGGATCCGAAGCTGTCGAGTGGGGTGTCGTAGAGGCTGCCCAGCCTAATGAAGTAAGACAATTAGGACAAAGTAAGATGTAAAATTGATGTCGTTGAAGGGTGCCTACGTTTGGCGTGGATGGGTCCCGGTGACTGTGCTGGGCGATAACGGGCCGAATTCGAAGGGATCGTGTGGGCGAGTTGGACATAGCGGTGCCAGTGCCTCGACTGGAGCGCAAAGCGGCCACGCTGTAAGCGCGGTGCGAGACCTCGCGGGAACCCGAATTTTTGAAGAGCACAAGAGACGGAGATGGACATGCGGCTGAAAGCTTATTGTGTCTTTTGTCTTTGTCTTTGATATTTTGGAGAGAGCGCGAGCGCGTACCTCCAAGAGAGAAAAATCAAAATGCAATCGACGCCCACGCCCACGTACTGTATTCAACCGTTCAACCGCGCCGAGCCTATCACCAGGTTGCGGGCCGCGATCGTCACGCCGCTTGAATTTTCGCTGCTCTCCACTGCTCTCTCTCCGCCCCTCTCCAATATCCCTCTGTCACCCTCGCTCACGACGACAACGGCAGTGGGCGACCACTAACAAAACTCTCTTTTCCATCCTTTTAAGACCCCCCCGCTTCCCTTTCAATGTCTTCTCAATCGTACCCCTCAAACACTTCACAGACCCAAGACCCTTCCGACCTCCTCAAAAATGTTCACTTCTCGTCCCAGAGCTCAGACCCCCTCCCCGAAACACCCACAGCCTCGGACTTACTCTCCGGTTCTTACGACCCTGCCAAGCTCCATCCCATGGCGAGTTTGGGAGATCAGCTTGATTACCTAGTGTTAGATGATGACAAGACAAACGACCTACCCGGTTCAGGCACTGCCATACCCTCGAGGGGTTGGAGTGACGACCTCTGCTACGGCACAGGTACCACGTATCTTGGTGGTATGTCATCCTATGCTTCTCGCGATCAATACTACATTCCACAATTCTTTTCGCGTCCTACCGGACTTGTCCAAATTTCACCTTATCAACCATCTTATTGTCTTTGTGCTGACCACATGCCCTGAACCTCTTACCAGGCCTGGCCCTCGGCGGTGCGTGGGGCTTCCGGGAGGGTGCGAGCAGACCGCTGGCAGTGTCGAATACGCGGCTACGAATCAATAGCATCCTTAACTCCGTCACGCGAAGGGGGACATTCTTGGGTAATTCAGCCGGGGTCTTAGGTATGATCCATCCACCCCCATAACATTTCTTTTTGTTCTCCACTCAGACGCTCGCTCCTGCAGCTTTGGGATACAATGGAATTAATTCCACCATCGACGCAGTTCGGGGCAAACATGACGCCTTTGGAAGCATGGCAGCAGGTGCTCTCACTGGCGCTTTATTCAAGTCCACCGGTAAGAGTGCTTTCCCACCTGTCGCCAGCTCATGACTCTCAGCGCCACCATCCATCCTTTCTAGCTGGTGTGAAGCCTGCGTTGGCGGCGGCCACTATCGTCTCTGCATCTGCGGGGGTTTGGAGTTGGTTAAAGACGCGGGTCTGAGTTATAGATTATGTCTTGGAGTAATACATAGATTCACCTGTCCGTCTACAACCACAATTCCATTTTCGTTTAATCTACATCTAGGCCATGTGTTGTTGCGATCGCCGGGAGAATTTTGGTGAACTCGGATCCCGTGAGGACGGCAAAAGAAGACGGGTGTGCGCTATGATACAGTAATATGAAGGAAGGAAACACGGCTTTTGCCACATGAACCACCAATACGGCCAGATTGGGTGCCGGACCTTGGCCTCAACAGAAAATCTGGATAATGGTGGCCCCCTAGTTGTCACCCGAAACCCGTGCCTTTGCTTCGGGGAGGTCACTCTACAGTATATGAACTCATCCGTTTCTTGTTTTCACCCAGACCTTACCTGGTCACCCCTAGTCTGTCCGTTGGCATTTCGTACCTCGTGTCCACTCCGGCGGTCGACCTTCTTATGGCTGTCTATCATCATCACACGAATCTGTCCCTCCCACCACCGACGCCGCCCATCCCAGGTCCGACTCGTGCGCGTTTCTCCATCGACACGAAACGATGTCTCCACGACTGGGCGCGTCCGTCATCTGAACAGAGTCATCTTTGCCAACTCGCGGACGAAAGCCCCGGTGTAATCTCCTTGCTCGTTGAGTCGCATCCCTACTACTACTACTCCTACTACCTCCCCGCGGTGCGCGACAGGAATGGGGGTTTACAGTTTTGCTGACCAGACGTACAGGCGCTCTTTCGACCCCACCAGATTTACGCTCTCTTGCTCCAGATGGCTTTCGGTGTCAACCTTTGCTCGGCCATGCTACAAGCATCCGGTGCTCATTTAAGATGTGATCCCCGGGGTCGCATCTCGCCCGACGCGAAGGAAGCACCGATGCCTCC
This sequence comes from Russula foetens, assembly GCA_003316565.1. Taxonomy (NCBI): domain Eukaryota; kingdom Fungi; phylum Basidiomycota; class Agaricomycetes; order Russulales; family Russulaceae; genus Russula; species Russula foetens. The sequence goes on from QFFA01001690.1 coordinate 5,988, forward strand.
GCGGAATGCCCGAATTGCAGAAGAGCCTAGTTGGATGCCGAACTCCCCCCCTGCGCGAACTACCAGCGACCGGTCATCTTCTTCACGGTCGTCGGGTGGACCTCCATATTATGCGCGCCCATCTGCGGGCTCAGGAGGCTGGGGCGCCCCCCGCCCGCCCACCCGCCTGCCGGAGGCACAAGTCGCGTCCCTGCTTCCGCCAACAGCCGGGTACCTTCCTGGCAGTCCTGGGGTGATCTCTCCCGAAGGCGAGACAAGGTGATATCGTCTACCTTTTGTTTTCTTATTGTCTTGGCCCTTCTTACCGATCGCTCTAGGACATACCATTTGGAGGTTATACAACAGCCCGAAGTGTCCGCAGAGTTCGGCTCCGCGGTTTTGTCTCGTTTACCGCTGGCGCCACCTCTAGTCGCTCAACTCATTATTCGCGATAGCAGGGGTAACGTCATCGAGTCGTGAGCAACGAACTGCTATATCATTCATCCATAGTAGCTCACCGGCAGTGCCACGCAGGGATTCAGAACACCCGTACTTGATATGCCATCTCTCTTTGCACTCCGCCGACGGGTTGACAGCCTTGGACCCCGTCTCCCCATCGAATACGCAATTTCCCCCGCCGCGACTTCTCTACGGCAACATCGTCTCCTCCCCACATTATCTACGTAACCTCCAAGGTCGCCCTGGGGTGTATTTTCTCTTCCCAGACGTCAGCATAGGGCTGCAGGGTCAGTACATGCTCCAGTTGACGCTTATGCGTCTGTCAAGGTACGCACGTTGTGGACGCTTGGCTTTGGTGTGCCGATCATCTGATTTGGGCTGCGACATGAAAGAGTTGACGCATCCGGCATGGTGCGTGTCGGCGAGAGCGGCTCTGTCTTGGCGCAGACACGCACGCGACCTTTCGACGTGCGGCCGCGCCACATGTATGTCGCCCCGCGTAAGCCGCGCTGACGCCCTGCACCCACGCTTGCCCTGCTGATGGCGGGAGTCCCACAGCTCAAACGCCGTTGACGGAGTTTTTTTTGCAGCAAGGTGCTCGAATGTATGCGTTTGCCTCTCGGTCGTCGCGCATTCGCAGCGATGGCTCTTTCTAAGTTCCTTTTTTTCTAATCTACCACCCCAAACTGCGCGGCTCATCTCTGGCCCCCCCCTTTTTTTTTGCTTTTATTTGGCAGAATGTGATCGGCTCCGCATCGCCCTTGCCTCGCGACACTCTCGTGCAAACCTCAAGTGCAGTAATTAACTAAACCGCGCTGGAATGACCCACGGTTTCCCCCTCGTTACCACTCATCCGCGGAATGAATGTATCATAGCCCCTTTTCTTTTTTGTCCTTGTTGCTTCCTGCTTTCGAACGTTTTTTCTTTTATATTTTTTTGCTAGGCTCATGATCATCACTATGATAGACGGGGAGATTCGCCAAGCGGTACTCGGTACCATAACGTAGGGGTGCAAAGTAACTGGCTTGGAGACACATGCTTAATTTAGAAGGTTCGGTCCACCCAACCGTTGTTGAAATAAAGATGAACGTCGATGAACGCTTGACGCTTGCCGGCCGCGCGTATGTACCGAGTCCCGGCGGGGCACCTCGTGAATGAATTTGTTCGCCATCGCGGTGACGTGAGCTCGAATTCCTTATTTACCGTCATCAGTTTCAGAACGCCGCACTGTGTCAACGTAGGTTGCAGTCTGTACCCATTGTATTCACTCACCTTGTGATTCGTACCCAGTCTCGGGGAAATCCATGATTCTGGTGGAATGTGGTAAATTTAGAAATATGTAATATGAGGGAGAGAGAAAAAAAAAATGCTAGAGAACATCACGCGTGATGCGCCGCTGGACACTTCTAGCGTGAGCCCTGGAAATTCCTGAAACGTGCCAGTGAAAAGGGTAAACACCGACGAGACACAGCCTCGGACGATCATCCCGTCAAAAGCCAAACAAAATGTTCTGGTTCTGCGTCACGGATCAGTCGATTCGCTTTTTCTTGATTCTTGATTGACAGCGGTCACTACTGACCACGACGCGAGGCTAAGACGTTACCGTATTCATTTAACCCCCTCTCCACTGGCATCCCAGATGCAACCCTGCGATCTACAGAACACGTGTATGGGTTCATATTAGCCGTTTTGAGGTCGGTGGTGCTTACACGGGGCCGCATGTGGTGGGATGGGATGGTGCGGGTACGAAATAACCCTGTCCCGAAGAATATTCAGGGCCCACGCGTGCGTGCCGTTCTGGCAACCAAAAAATCAATTCAATTACAACCCCCTCGGACGCATTCCAGACGGACATAAGTCACATTCCCGCGTCGCATGCCGAACCAAACGCAACCCCTAGAGGAAAAAGGCGAGGAAGCGACGAACCCATTCCCGCTGCTGAGCGCTTCCACAGGAGCGGGACCAACGAGCGTACATACAGCCCATGCTGGCATCTGTCTGAAGGTAGTATGACAGACATTGGGTGGGGATATAGATACTCCGGCGTTGACAACTCGCTAATGTTCTGTAGTAGGTCCATTTGTCGTTTTTTTCCCTAGTCTCCGTTATCTTTAGACAGGAGGCGACCTCAAAACGTGGTCGAAAAAAAAAAAAAAAGACAGACGAAACCCGAATCGACTCTTGGCGCCTCCATAATTTCAGGCCCGAGAGCGTGCCGTCTGTCAAAAACCCGAACGAGCGCACCGGCAGGACCGATCACACTACTGGCCGTGGGGGATCACACACACAGTGTCATATGGCACACCTCTTCAAGCTTCAGGGCTTCAAGCTCCAGGTCTCAGGAGCGGTGGGAGCGACCACGCAAGTCCACGCAGAGACAAAAAAAAAGGCGTTAAAAGTTCCAATCGTAACTCACTTCAATTGCCAGCGTCTCAGGGTGCAGCTCTCTCGGTGCTTTTAGAGAAAGCGCCGGGGTTTGGGGCGGTCGATGATCTTTCCATTTCTATCTTGTGTTATTTGAATTGGCCCCGACAGGGCCTCAAGGGCACCCCACACCACGCGGTGAAAGTCGAGTTAACAATAAGATATCACGACTCGGTTGAACAAAGAGTTGTGTGGAGTACAGTATCAAGCGTGCGAAGTGAATGACGTTTGTACTAAGCGCCGGGTACGTTACACAAGAAAGTCCTTGGCGCGCCAACGTGAGCACAACACGTGAGGCCTGATTTTGAAAGAGAACCAATCTGGCCAGGAGGAGATATTGATCAGCAGGTATCCTGGAGCAGCGCCATGCCTATCATTCTAGAAAGGCCAGGGACCCAAGGGCTCTCGAGGCGCATCCTGACGGTCTTTCAGAGAAAAAGGTGCAGTCCCCGTCAAGGGGATCGCGTGGTGAGTGTGAGGGTTACAAGATCAAGTTTGAAAAGGGTGGTCATGTGCACCATTATTTGACGAGTTCAGGGATAACGCCCTCGGGCAATCGCCGAAAGATAAAGTCAGTTGATCTTAGTGACTTAGGTCTGACAGGTCAGGCGCTATGAACACATTTCGAGAAAACCGCCACTGGGCCACAGCAATTTCGAATGAGGCTGTCGAGAAAGGCATGCACCGTGATCACGCACAATTTTCAGTCTAAGAGGACCACGGGAACAAACATACCTCCACCAGGAGAAGAGAAAGTGGAGGAGACTTAGAGTACACCCGGCTTTTGAGCGGTACGACTGACCGGACGAGGATGCACAGCGTTCAAGTTATTATCCAATGAACCGGATGTTTTTGGCCAGCTAATATATACCCATCATGACTGCTACGCAAACCTACGAAAACGAAAAAACTTGCATCGCATGAAGTCCATAAACGAAGGGATTTGCTGTGTAACATGTAAACTGGGAGGTGTATGAGCGGATTTTGCTTTGTCCCGATACGACACGATGATTTGAGGCTGATCAATTGCCAGTAACGATTGTGGCGCTATTCTTTGTTGGAACATTGTGCCGGTCTCGGCTCGGCAACCCGCCACTCGTTTTTCAGGCGACGAAGGAGAATGTGTTGATAGGGTGATACGTCGTCTACGATATACCGATTGACTACAGCACTGACAAGCCCGGGATGGTGACCATGTACAAAAAATCGGCAAGAGAGATACGTATAAATGTTGCCCAACAGCTTGAGCACAGCCCGCCACACGCGACGTCGGCATCCTCGGGCCTCCGCAGCATGCTTGGCTTTACTTTATAAGTCCGCTTCAGCTCCTTCAGACCCGCCTTACACCCCCTCTTTCGATCCTCACCGTTTTCATCATGTCAAACAAAGATTACTACGGCCACCAACAGCAGCAATATTACCCTCCTTCGGGTGCGTTTTTTCTTACATGCTCTTATATCTGCAATGTCATCGATGACGGTCTGCTCGCAGGCGCACCACCACAGGGTGGATACTACCCCCAACAACCTCAACAGGCCTACCAGGGTGGCTACGGTGGGCAGCCTGGCTATCAACCACAGCCACAGCCTCAAGCGGTCTACGTGTAGGTTCCAGAAGCTCCCTTTCTGACGCCGGGAGTACTAACCACTGCGCCTCTGTCGTGTAGTCAGCAGCCCCCGCAACAGAAAAGCAATGACGGTTGCATGGCGTGCTTGGCGGGTATGTGTTTGTGTTGTTGTGCGGAAGGTGAGTGGCCCTGCAGTTTTACGTTTTCATCATGTGCCCTTACGACATCCATTACACTCTTTGGCAGAGCTCTGCGCGGCGTGTCTTTTCTGACCAGAGCGAGCGTGTTGCGTTGCTGGGTAGTTGCTCTTGATATTAATGCCTCTGTAAATGCTCCAGTGATACATGACATTTTCTTCATGAATGCTCTTATGCCATGGGATATGAGGCCTCGCCTGTTCACCGAGGCGCATCCTGACGATCTTTCAGAATAAAACGGTCAAGGTGATCGTCGTGCAGTGGGTTTCGGGTTACAGGCAAGGAGGAGATCAAGTCTGAAGAGGTGGTCATGTTCGCTGTGCACCATTTCGACCAGGATCAAGTACAAGTGTAACGCCCTTGGACAATCGCCGAAAGATAATCAATTGATCTTAGTGACGTAGGTTTTTGACAAGTCAGGCGCTATGAAGCCATTCAGGAAAACCGCCACTGGCCACAGCAATTTCGAATGAGGCTGTCAAAGACGTGCACCGCTATGGCACAATTTTTCAGAACAACACACTTCTGCCAGGAGAGGAGAAAGTTTGCAGAGGAGACTTACAGGGCACCTGGCAATTTTTTTTTTGAGCAGTATGACCGGACGGGATCTTCTCAGCCGGCTATAAATGCCCATACGCAAACCTATGCAAATTCATAAGCGTGGGGATTTGTTGTGTAACATACATGTGGATGAGGAGCACATGAACGGAATTTTCTGTTGGATGATACGATCGATAAGGTTCAGTAGGGTAGCTGGCAGAGTGAAGGAGAGTGAGCGTGACAGGCGTGAGCAACGCAACCGCAGTTCCATATACTGACTGCCGTAAGGTACACCGTGACATAATAATGCCAGTGGGAGGTGCATCCAACGGCCAAGGGTATTCCTAACCAAGCGGGCCTCACTCCTACCTTTGCATGTATTCGACGCTCTCCTCGTGTGTGTGCCCTCTGCATGCACTCTACCTTCACTCTACTCTATCACCGAAAGAGATATGAACGATTAGAAATATCTCGGGCGTCTGCAGCATGCTGTGCTTGGGCCTTGGGCGCGACGTGATGGGAATGGACATTTACTTTATAAGTCCGCTTTGACTCTTTCCGGCACTTCTCTTTCCCCTTCACGTTTTCATCATGTCCAACAAAGATTATTACAGCCAACCACAGCAGCAGCAATATTATCCCCCTGCGGGTGCGGGTTTTCTCACATGATTCCTATATCTGCAATGTCGTTGATGACGGTCTACTCGCAGGTGTGGCACCCGGCCAGGGTGGGTACTACCCTCAACAACCTCAACAGGCCTACCAGGGCGGCTATGGTCCTCAGCCTGGTTATCAGCCACAGCCTGGCTATCAACCGCAGCCTGGCTATCAACCACACCCAGGGCCTCAAGCGGTCTACGTGTAGGTTCCAAAGCTCCTTTTCAGGTGCAGGATCATTAACCGCTGTGCTTTTGCCGTGTAGTCAGCAGGCCCCGCAACAGAGAAGCAACGACGGTCTCATGGCTTGCTTGGCGGGTGTATTTTTATGTTGTTGTGCGGAAGGTGCGTGGTTCTGCAGTTTTACGTTCTCATCGTGTGCCCTTACGACATCCGTCACACCCATTGGCAGAGCTTTGCCTGGCGTGTATGTTCTAAGTAGAGCGAGCGAGTTGGGTTACAGGGTGATTTCTCTTGATATTGATGCCTCCGTAAATAGCTTTTTTTTCCATTTCCTGTTATCTATCGTATACCGTGGGATATAAGATCTCGCCTGCTCACTATGGACTCTGAGTGTGTCGTTGGCATATCATTGGGACGTACTTTTTTTTTCGTAGTGACGAAAGTTGGCCGTCGAGGTGCCAGAACTGGTGCCAGAGGGTGCCTACTGGGTGCCTTGATGGGAACACGCGGAGAGGTCCCAAATGTGACCAAAGCGTGACGTGCAGCTTTCACCTTCCTTTCTCTCTCAAAATTATCTTCGCATTTATAAAATGCTTCAGAGGCTGCCTGTCGCCGCTCTCAGCAAGACCGGCGCATTTTCAGCCTCCAGCACTGCACCCCTTCGTGCTGCTCAGCGTTTGAGCTCGGTAGGTACAAATTTTTAGGGCTCCATCGCCACGTTTCGGACTTGGGTTGTGTTCATGATCATGGCACACAGCGGGTTAGATTCGCGTCTTCTGGCGCTGCATCTCCCAACGCATTCCAGGTTCGTAACACCCACGAGTATGCTCGGCACATGCTTAATTCGTGGCACCTCAGTCACTGGTGTACTCCCGAACAACCCTCGTTTCCGCGACGCTCCTTGCAACCGGTTCGATCGCCTGGTACACCCACTTGTACGGAACCCTCCCTTTTGTCGGCGAGGTGCACGCGTCCTCTCCCGCAGAGGCCGGTCTCCACCCAGCCTCGTACCCATGGCCGCACAAGGGCTGGCTAGACTCGTTCGACCATGCCAGGTAACGCGCCCGTCGTTTAATCCCGAAAAGCTCCGGACCCTCACCGAACGCCGCGTCACAGCATCCGGAGAGGATACCTCGTCTACAAGGAGGTCTGCGCCGCGTGCCACTCGCTCGACCGCATTGCCTGGCGTAATCTGGTCGGTGTCTCGCACACCGCGGATGAGGTCAAGGCGTTGGCGGAGGAGGTCGAGTATACCGACGGCCCCAATGACCAAGGCGAGATGTTCCAACGCCCGGGCAAGCTCTCGGATTACATGCCCCCGCCTTACCCCAACGAGGAGGCTGCCCGTGCCTCTAACCAAGGCTCTCTTCCTCCCGACCTTAGCTTGATCATCAAGGCTCGCCACGGTGGTGCTGTTCGCGCGCATTATTTTTTCCTCGAAGTGTTTTTTCGCTAAGCGTTGCATTTTACAGGACTATTTATTCTCTCTCCTTACCGGCTATGTCGATCCTCCCGCCGGTGTCGAATTGCGTGAAGGGATGAACTACAATCCGTATTTCCCCGGCGGCGCCATCTCCATGCCACGGGTGCTCTTCGATGGTCTTGTTGAATACGACGATGGCATGCGCCTCTGATCGTTTCTCATTCCCCTCTTGTCTAACTGTGTTGTGCAGGCACTCCCGCGACGACCTCACAGATGGCCAAGGACGTTACTACTTTCCTGAGCTGGGCAGCTGAGCCTGAGCACGATGAACGCAAGAAGATTGGTATCAAGGCCGTCATCCTCTTCTCCACCTTGACGGCCATAAGCATATATGTGAAGCGCTTCAAGTGGGGTGTGATTAAGAACAGGAAGATCGGTGAGTCCTACCATGTGTCGTTGGTGGCTGATTGGGTCTGAGTGAATGTGTCTGTGTCCTAGTCTACAACCCGCCCGTGAACAAAACTCATTGAGAAGAGGAAACGTGTGGTTAATAGGAGGACACAGGGCTTAGATACCTATTTCCTGTGTCATAATCTTTCCATTGTTATTACAGTAGAATCGACGCCTGTCGGGCTTCACACTCCGATTAGGTCGCCAGGCGCATCCGATCACGGATCATCCCATGGTGACACCTTTTTTTTTGGTGAGAGGTTGGGTCCGAAACCAATGCACCATGGAAGAAAACGAGCCTTAGAGACTGCTGCATGACACAACTCGCAAAACTTGCACAGACCACAAGTGATGTGCAGTTTTTATGTGTGTGTGTACATTGTGTCTGTGTGTGGCCATCTTAGCCTAGTAGTGTCTCCGTCTACCTTTTTTACATTGAATTTTATTGTCCACATCGTGTGACACAAGACAGCCTAACCACATCATCGCAACAACTTCGTAGCTAGTGGTGAATTTAAGGTGTTTGTTGAATGTAGTTGAAGAGGCTTTAAAGTATGAGTAAAAAAGAGGAGAAGAAAATGCCGCGTAGGCATTGGCCTCGTGGGGCGCTCACGGGGGATCTGGACGGAGAGGGAGGAGGCGGAGGAGGGCCTGCGTTGCGTGGAGGAACATGCCAAGTTGGCGTCCCCCAACTTCAGTCCGGAATATGTGCTCGAGGGTTGGGTTCTGTCCGAGTGTTCTTTGTCGAGCGTCGGTGAAGTGGGGACACTCGAGTAGGACATGTTTTCGTGTGTATAACTGGAATGGAGGGGTGTCCGTTGAGCAAGGGCAGATTAAGTTATCGGGGGCTTCTGGTCTAAACTTCATGGAGTATTCCGCTGTGAAATCATGACCAGTGGACAGTCGGATGGCTGTGGAGAAGTATTGTCGGTTTCCCGCTGCTAGGACGCCTCGGATGAAGGGTGGTGGTGTGGATGATTCCGGTACTTCGCACGACTGCCATGCTAAGCCCTCGTGAAGAGTATTCGTGTAGTCATGCTTCCATTCCGCAAACGCTTTCGCTTTATTGGACAAAGGCGGGTCGAGGTGGGAAGCGAAGAATATTTGTGCCCATTCTGAAATCTGTTCATGTAGGTGGAAGCCCGGTACACGCGGATTGGAGGGGTTGAACCTCCGGATCTGTAAATCCACTTCGGCCCTCAACATTTTTGTAGGCTTAGTCTTAGGGCGTCTTGTGTAAAGTACACCAGGCTCGCTCGCCGGACTCCCACCTTACACTGCAGCTTCATCCATAATGCTTCAAAACCTCTGGTCATGAAGTTGATTCTCAACCCGACTTCACTGTTCCCATCCAACGGCAGGGCGAGGAGGACCATTTCGGATTTAGGAGGGACGAAGATTCCGGAAAGGACAATCAGCTGCTCATTCAACTGTGACTAGGCGTGAGATTCGACAGCAGGGGAACTAAGAGTCGTCAACAGCGAAGAGATAAGATAAAGACAGGAATGAGTTAAGACATTACGAGGAAACTGTAAATTCTGTTGAGCGACCTTTTCAGACTGATTCAATCCACCACGGCCAAATTCATCTACATATACATGTTGTCGAATCGGCTCGTACCACCCAAATATCTAAACACTACTCTGGATTTTTGAATACATCCAACCCCAATACATATTGGTGCACCTTTCCAGCTCATTCGCCCAGCTCAGTATCACCTTTCAACGGTTGGAATTCGAAAGACTCCTCGCCGCCTGACGGCACAATGAATATGAGGCGCCACGATCTATTTTTTTCTTTTGGACTTGCTTTCGAAGGGTGGAGATGCGCAAGCGGTGTACCAGGTTCGAGCCAGCTTTGGATGTGCCGGAGACCCGAGACACGAATAGGGTGTTGACCACTGACCGTGACTTGAATACAGGTGAGGACTTCCTTCGGGTCGTAGACGATCGAATCGACGGCCGCAAAGTTACGAACTGATGGTACCAAATGCACTGGGTTTTTGTTCTGAACCGCGTGGGTGATTGCACCGATGAAGTCCATCTCCCGTCGAAAGTTGAAACGTGGAATGGGACCATGAAAAGTCCACGTCGTTTTCCGAAGGATGGGCCCGGACAACCTACGCATCCGAAACTTGTGTTTGGCATCAATCCCAACCAAGTGTTTGAATACCAGCCTTTCGAAAACATGACCCCAGAGCGACGCTGCATTGGGAACTCCCGAGATATAATGGTAGAAGTCAGTGGCTGCAGCAGCTTGTCGAGTTTCGTATGCCTCGAGAAAGCAATCCAAAGTCCATTGCGAGACATAGCCAAACTTGCATTGTGAGAGGAGCCGTGATTCGTCTCTCGGAGAAATTTCAAAAATCGAATGGGAGTCGTCGATGTCACCCGTTCGAGACAAGTATAACACTTGCACCATATTGCTTTCCTTGGATGTAATGGCTGTGATCCACGACTCGATCTCCCCCTTCATCTCTACTAATCTCAGCGCGGAGGAGGCAGAATAAAAGTATCGACGAGGATTGTAGCCGAAATACACGGTCGACTCCTTGAGCAGCTCGGAGAGATATCAAGGGGATAAAGGAATATCCTAAAGAAATGCATCGGTTGAGCGTTGAAAGAAGTAACCCTAATACAAACCCAGCGAGGAAAAGCTCATGGGGCGACCATGGTTCAGTTACAATCACCTTAACGCCACCTCTTTGCCGTGTCCATTTTCCATTTGTACCTTTTGGGGATGATGCCAGGATAACCGGCACTCTCTTACCGAGGAGGAGCATAGAGTGGGGTTCGTATTCTTTCTTGTCGCCGTCAATGAAGGCCACAATATCATCCGATGACCAGGACTGGATCGCCCGAACACCACTATCGTTGATATGATAGACAATACTGTTAAGGTCTTGGTACAAGAACGTACGATCGTCGATCATCGATTCGATGACCCTAAGGTGGAGATAAGCAGTCTTGCCTTTATGTCGGAAAACTGGTTAGATCCTGTGAGACAGGGAGACAAGAACCTCACCCGTTCCGGGTTGGCCACGCAACCATGACCATTTACAGGCTCGTTGTTGATCAGCGTCGAGATTTGACCATATTCTTCACGGACGAGAAGTGGCAACGGTAAGCGTTGGGATATGTCCGTACTGAGGCCCAAGGTTGACATGTCTGAGAAGCGGAGAGTGAATGGGAAGATTGTGTCAGTTGGGAATCCGGCGTCATTGCTTGGCTCTGGCTCATCAACATCCATTCTAAATTCGTCGTTGCGGCTTGCCTCCGGGGCACGACCCTGATCGTTGTTGGGAGGTGGATTTGCGGGGAAGATCCGCCGAAGGACATCAAGCTGAACACTTCGGACATCATGTTGCCTGCCATCGTATTTCGGGGCGTTACGATCGGGGCGTTGCTCGTTTAAGCGCGTTTGTAACTCATGGTAATGCGCTTGGGTGACCTCCGCTTCTCGGAAAAGCTCCGGCTCAAGGTCTTTCCTACCCCAAATCTTCGAGTGAACTTCCACTAGCCAGGAGAAAATGGAGATATTGGTCAAACTCCCTCGCTCGGAAGGGGGCTCATCCGGTGGAACTGGTACGAGTGTTCGTCAGATGTCGTGGGCCAGGGTAAAGAGACGTATGAAGTACTCACCAATTATGTCAACAAGGGTTGTGCTGCCCGTGTTTGCCGGTAAAGTGACAAAAATGTGGAGTTGGCTCTCGGAACGCGACTGGGGCCACAGCTGGGAATTGTTTTTTTATCTCGCAATGGTTGCTTATCTGCAGTATCGAACCGATATTTGCCATTATATATAGCATCCTCTATCTCAACCAAGTCCACATCGACCTACGGGTACAGTGGTGTCACCCATTGCACACCGACATATATTACATTGGAAACCTAGCCCGCGAGAAATTCCTTAGAAATAACGCACCTTCCAGAGTTGAAGTCTGGGTGCAGCAAGATCGATTTTGATACTTTTCTGATTATTTTTTTTCAACTTGGCAATGGATACATCTGAGGCAGGAACAGAAAAAGGGTTTTTGTCTTCTTCGATGAGGCACCAGAGTTTGGGAGCTGTGTCAGCCATTTCAATAGACGTCGTTCGTGGTAATTAACGACGACGGACTGTGAAAATGAGCGGAGCTAGCCAGGGCTCAGAATCAGCCGTGCTCCGAGCCGTCTGCTTACTTTAGTGCGCAATTCCCACGGATACTCTGTTTCGCCGCCCACAACTGTCTGTCAATTCCCACTTGACTTTGATTCTCCCCATCCCCGCCTTTGTTACTTTCATTCATCGCTATAATGTCTGCCGAATCATGGCCACCACAGCTCAAGTTCGTTGAGCAACATCTTTTTTCTTTCTACTTCACCTCACAGTTCCGCAGAGAATGGGTTGCATCATGCTTGGGCCAGATGACGGACGGAAATCGCGAGGAAGCCCAAGCAGAACTCCGCCAGGTAATTTCTGATGCTTACAGCTCCAAGACACTATGGACGACAGACTGGGCTGGTGTGCAACTGAAAAGGTGCTCCTTGTCTGGCTCTTTGCCTCTGACACTAACCATGCTCCTCCTCCCTTCCATGCCAGTTTGCTCCCCAAGCCTATGCCTATAATGAGTAACCACGCTCTGAAGCGCAAACTGTATGTAACTTTTTTTTTTTTGCGTTTTTTTAAACTCATTTTCACCTCATTCTGCTCATCGTCTCACGTCGGTGACCCCTGCTTCTGCCCGCGACAGTGATTCCCCGATAGGTCAATCTAAGAAGTCCAAAAAGAATCAGGCAAACAAATCTACTACTCCGCTCGCGCTGGATGTGGGTGATCGAGCGGCGCTCAACAGGCGTGCGGAGCGTTTCCGGCGCGAGCACGAGATAGAGAAGCAGAAACAGAACGGTGGTGGTGGTCAGGCGTCGTCTCTCCGGGCTAGTCAACGCAATGCTCACCCTTTTGTCAATCTCTCTCGTTCGGCCACGCCATTCGCGAACGCGGATGATCCTGAGGCGGACCCGGTGAGCGTTCTGCTCTCTCGCCTTTTTTATTTTGTCATTGATGATTACTCATCGTGCTGATGGTGTTGTAGAACGTGCCTAACTGGGATCAGCATACCATTGTCGGGACATCTCAAGAAATTTTCAAGGATTATCTGCGTTTGACATCAGTGCGCGTTATCTTTTATCCTTCGGGATTGTCTGAAGTTTCTGTTGGACCTAGGACCCAAAACCAGAACAAATACGTCCGTACCATGTTCTTCAGCAAACGCTAACAGAACTCAAGAAGCGTTGGCGAGAGAAGGTCCCTTACAATTGGATATGCAGCCAATTTAAGAGTCTCAGACAAGACTTAACCGTGCGTTACTCCGTTCTCTGTACTCACGGACAGGGTGATGCGGTGTCTGAATTTACGTCATAGGTCCAACGAATAAAGAATGATTTTACGGTTGCCGTATATGAGATCCATGCACGGATGGCCTTGGAAGTGGCAAGCGAGCGTTTTCATGTCTCACTACTCTTGGCTGATAATCCTACCTCATAGGCCGACATGGTAGAGTATAACCAATGCCAATCATCGTTGAAGGCTTTATATGAACTCGGTATCCCCGGAAATGTCGAGGAGTTCACCGCCTATCGCATCATGATGCTTTTGCATGGCCGCAACAGGAGTGGTCTGTGACCTTCTCCTGGACCCACCGTGCACTTTGGCATTGCTCACTGACCTATCCGTTCTTCTAGAACTGAATCTATACGTGAGTCAGCTGACGTCCAAACAGAAAGCATCTATGGCGGTGAAGCATGCGTTGGACGTGCAGCGTTCTCTTGCTCTTGGAAATTACCATGCTTTCTTTGACCAATATCTCAATGCCCCAAATATGGGAGCATATATCATGGATCATTTTGTCGACCGTGAACGTCTCCGCGCGTTACTTATCATGACTAAAGCGTGTGTCTTATAACCCGTCGTCGATGCCGACTTCTGACGTGAAGTTTCTCGGGATATATAGATACCAGCGTCTTTCTCTAACATTTGTTCACCAAGAACTTGCGTTCGACAATCTCAATCATGTCCGCGAATTTCTAATGTCACATCGAGCAGCGCATTTTGTCAATCCTAACAGTCCCGATGCCGAGAAGATTTTGGACTGTAGGGCAGCGAGCGTGGAACTGCCGGCAGTTCAGGAGGAGAAATACCGCAAAGTGCAGATCAGGGGTGCAATATAAACCTGGCACTGACCTTACCTCTCCCCCCATTCTATTATTTTGATTCCCCTGTCGCTATTCGATTAGATTGTATTTATACACTTTCATTGAATAATCACGATCCTTAGGAGCGCAGTCGTGTGCGTAAACACAATATTAACTACATTCGTAGTAGGTAAAGTTCAGCGAGGGAAAGCATATACACAGCGGCGATATTCGGGTACATACATGGTCACATCCTAGGATACCCGTACAAACACGTAGGTAATAAACAAACAAGACAATGAAAAAAGTCTAGAAACGGGATCATAGCACATATACAGGAGTTGGGACATACTCGCCTGAGCCTTCCGCAGTGAGAAGGGCGAGGCGAAGGCGCTCTCGAAGCTCGTTGAGTCGTATGCGTTGTACTAGACAAAGAAAATGCATCGGATGAGCTGGGCTAGCCAGTTTTAGAAACACGAGCCCATAATCACACACCGGATCCTGGATAAAATTTAGTCAAATACTCGATGGGCTCTAGGAATGCCTTGCACACGTCCAGCGCGATAGTCAGCGAGTTGTCACGTTGCCACAGTGTGAGGGCGCTGTAGGTGTGGAGCGTGGAGTGCGGGAGTTATGCCACGGATTAGCGCTTGGCTCTTAGCAAGAAAAAAAGGGGAGGCTAAAGGGGGAGGCGGTACTCACCGGAATATTTGGCCCATGAACCACCACATGTACCATGGCCGCTGCAAGAGGCTATCCTTGTGATTACCGGTGATGGCGTGCATGGCGAATATGACCGTCTTGGCACGTTTGCCTTGCGCCTGCACTGTATGACATGATGGCGTCGCGTGAGATCATACGTGTGAGACGCGTGTCCGGGTGCAATTGCACCCGGCGCCAAAAACGAGACAGCTGGAGACTTGTCACTTACACCACTCTTCGGACTTCTGGCGGTTCATCCCAATCAATCTGAATTGGGTTATGGGGGGTTGGATTCATGCCATCAGCGTTTTGCGGTCAAATTGGGCCCCTTCAAGGGGCAGGGGGACTCACACATGCGGGATGAATCTCTGAAATTCGTAGGAAATGCACATCCGGGTGCTGTTATCGGAACCGATCAGCCAAACGGGGCAAGGGCAGTAAAAATAAAAAGGGTGAAGGGCGAACGATGCGCGTCCACGTACTTGAACAAAAACTCGCGCCCATTGTACATGAACGCCCTTTCGATGCCGCATGTATGCCACTGCAGCGCTTTCTCTATCGCCTCCGTCTCGAGCCACGCGCGCATGGCAAAGTCCCTTCTGTCCAAGTCACTGAAACTGACATCGTGCCGCATGCGCACGCACGCATTCCAGAGCAGCATCGCGCGAAGGTAGAGGGCCCAAACCGTATCTTTGCCACCGATAGTATCGAAGTAGCCATGGGCGTGCGACGGGAACAAGGATTCTCCCGGGAATAAAAGCGAATACTACATGGGAGGTGAGCCGCCTCGGTCAGCGGTGTTAATCAGTTGAGGATGCCACGTACATTAGAAGGCTCCTCCACGAAAAGATCGAGATGCCCCCAGTTCACGGCCGCGGCAAAAGAGGTGTGGCCAGATATGAGCATCAGCGTACTCCAGCAAAGACGCCGGCACTCTTCCTTTTTGATCTCTCCCTCGGTCCATTCCCGGTTCCACATTGCTGTGGCTATCCAACCAGGTACCTGCGTATGCGACTCTGGCCATTGGTGGCCGAGCGAGAGGCTATCACAAAGGCAGCTTGCCGGACGGATGGTAAGATCGGCGCCAACCTGCTGCGGCTGTGCGTATTGTTGTATCGGCGATGGCATAGACATCGAAGTGAGGTAGGGTTGAGTCGGGGGAAAGTATTGTTCGCTGCTGACTTCGACGACGGGTACAGTGTTACGGGTGAATGTCGAGGCGCTGGGATTGTTGGCATCTAGGTATGACATCGCGAGAGAGCGGATGATGGAATCAAGCATATGAAGCGACGCATGTATCCGTGTCATCTGATGCTTGGGATGCGCGCAGACCTCAAAGAATGCCAAAATCTTTTCAGATTAATAGCAGCAATCAGCTTCAGGCTTGGTCCCTGACAAAGGTTCGGACGTACCCAGGCAGCTTGGGCCAATTCCTCGTCTATGGCACGGGCTTGCAGGCTTGCTTCGAGGTAACTTTGAGCTTCATCTCGCAACAGCACGGCCATGCGGCGACTCTCCTCTGGGTATTCTCGTCCCGGACTTTGGAGGAACGTGGACACGGCCAGTAGGGAAAGAAGTAAACTGGGCTGCATACGGCTCCGGCGCACAGGATCCGCGAAGTTATTGAAAAAGCGAGGTACGTTCAAAAACGAGAACCAGTAGGTTGAGGATCTGAATATAAAGCGTACGTCATTGATAATCTGGCTGACGTTACTGTTGCGTTGTGCTAGTTCTAGAGTTGGCCCGTACGAAACCCGTACGGGCACAGCATACAAATCGAGGACGTGATCCCACCAGATCTTGCGTTTGAATTGGACTGAAGGATCGGGGGATATGTGCCTGAGCTCCCACTCAGGTCTGGTCTCCACAAGAACGGCATTGATGGGGGATATCACTTCACCATAGGAAGCGCCGTCTTGGCTATGGAACGTTGTCTGGATGCTATCATCATGCTCGACGAGTCTTGTGACGGGAGGCTGAAACGTGGTCAATGCTAGGCTTACGGCGACGAATCGAGTTCACTTACAGAGTGTCCGCTGCTCGTAGACGCCAACGCGAGCACCTGACTAGATGAAGCAGTCGAGCTCAACTGCACGCTGTTTTCCAGAGCTTCAAAGCTGTTCGAGTCTTGTGTATTGGGTCGAACACCGCTCTGTTGTGAATGGATAAAGACGGTCGTATCTCCCAAGGTATCGATTATCGAAGGGATGGTAGTGATGCTCGGCCGCCTAATGCTATGTGACCCACCACCAGCATCTTGCTCGACTGTTGCGGTGGAACGACGTCGCCTGCGCCTCGGTTCTTCCTCCTCCTTCGCCCTTGTGCCACGAGTGCGTGCCCCTTGGACCCTATCTGGTCCACGACGCTTCGGTAGGGAATCATAAGTACACTGATCGTTAACGTCGCGCTGTGAGCAATGGTAGCACACGGGCTTCGCGCCGTCACAACGAATCTTGCGGCCACGGCTAGAGAGAGCGTTGAGGGACACAGCCAGACGACTGACGAAGGAAATGGCGCGTACCATTGGAGGCACGCGACAAACACCCGCGCTCTCGGGCGACCTTGGGTCGTTGGCGGTTGATCAGGTGCGAGTTCGATCCGGGTTTTTTCCTTACGCAACTTTCGAGATTGAGGTTGATTCGATGTCGAATTCGATGACGGCAGAACAAGGTGCGGAGAGTCGGGACGAAGTGACGAAGACCAGGTGGCCACTTCCGGGCCGTCTGTCGGCGTAGTCAAGCTGGGTGGACTGGGAGTTGTAGAAGTATCTTGGTAGGTTGAGAGGTTGTAACTAGCCTGCCCCGAGTCCGCACTCCCGTGGTCGCCGTTCATGCTCAACTGAGTCACCATCGGGTACTCCTCGAACCCGTAAGGTAACTTGAGCTGGAGAAGAACGGTAGGAGAAGCAGAAATGGCTCGCTGGCCCAAGGGATGTATGTAGGTGTAATGGTCGGCCATTGAAGGAGAGATCAGGCGAAAGAAGTCAGAATTATGAGGATACGAGCTAACTGCTGCGGAAGTAAGACAGATAGAGGATAGTGCCTTCCGTCATAAAGAGACCAATTGTACTGACGAATCAATTGAAATAGTTTGTTGCGTAAATCAGCGGTCACGCATGATTCCCGTGTCGACGTGGGGAAGAAAATTGAAACGAAATTGATCAGAATGGGTTGGGATGGTCACCGTGCCACTGTTAATTAACGTAACGTTCTCCATAGTTCTCGGGCATTGGCACAGCCTCGGCCCTTGCCTCCACCTACTAGCTTTCCACGCACGCGATAAAATCGCACATACACACACGCATACGTCTGCGGCTTTACGGCACGACCTAGGAAGTGTGTCTCTCTTGCGCCCAACGTCGAGGAGGACATGCAAATCCCACTGATCAATCTGATTCAATCACGCATTCTGGCGGGAACGAATCTCCGGATGATTGTCTCCCGGATGGCGTACTCTTGGAGACATGCCGGCGAGGAAAGTTCGGCGACTGAAAGCCGTGATATCGCGGGTATGGTCACATAGGAAAGGACCAGTGTCTTCCACATGGTATCAGCCCAGCCCGCCAGAAATTTCGAGACAACAGTTTGTGCACACCTTCTGAACCTGGGAGTTGACGCGATTGATGGTACTGAGCCACTGCCATGTAAAAGGTTCTAATCTTGACGTTGCGAACGGCGAAGATTCAATATCATTCGGGTCCTCATAGACAGGTATAAGTACCATGGCGAATCTGATGTTGAAATTGTTAGGTTATCAAATGGCAACCTACGCCATTTTGACGCAAGAAGTACAATCAACTCACTCGGCGTGGTGGAAAACAGGCCCTCGTTTGTACAGAAGATAGTCCACACAGAATTTTACACCATTCTTCACCACCCAGCCGAGGGACCGGTAGTGGTGGAAAAAGACATAGTTGACTAAAAAAGGATTGTCCGGACGCAGGGCGTGTACCGGAGCTGGGGGCGCCTGAACATGCGGGGCTAGATGGGCCATCTGAAATGCTTCCCAGATCTCGCGTAGTGTCATTGGCTCGAGCTACGTGAACGTTAAGGAGCCAATAAAAACACATATATGCCGTGATCGTACCGTTTGGGAGTGATAAATAGTCAAGCAATCAAGGGCCCATGTCAGAAAAAACGCCTCAACTAACGTCAGTTGCATGTGCTCCATGTCCTCTTCCAGTTCCTGGGCGCAAATTTCCGCAGCATCTTGCAAATGGTCTGATGGAGGCGGTACGATATTCCAAGTCGAGTTGGATGGTTTCCACGTTGCGGCTGATGGGATCGACGTTTTTGATTGCTCAGCAGGAATGATGCGACCTTCTGCAAACGCGGCCTCGGCCTCCGCAGCAGCGGCGGCGATGGCTCGTGCTCTGTCCTGCTTGAACTGCTTCCGTTCAACTCTGCGCTTCGCAGTCACCTCCTCAGAGGTCAAGTCTAGATGAAGATCCCGTGAGTCCATGTGACTACCCGCTGACATAGTTGGTGCTTACGCCCTCCAGGACCCGCCTTAACATTGGACTGCCTTGCTAACCAACTTGGTTCGCTGCGTGAGAGGTTACCCTTCCCAAAGAAACCGCGCCTCCAAAGGACCATACTGTCTCTCCGATTCGTCACCCAGACAGAACGTGTAGTAGGGTCGAATGTGCCCTCGCATCGAGGATTTAGCACTCGAGTGGGGGACACGCCAAAGATGCCCAAAATCGTAACCGCAAATCTGTTCTCAATCGGAGAAAAGGAGACAGGGAGGGGATTTGCATAGATGATGTTATTTTCATTTCGCTTTCGGCCGCCTTTCTTCTGTGAAGAATCCTCTCTTGACTGTGATGGATGTACAGAGGCCATTTGAGTGAGAGAGAACTGGATCGACCAAATATCGCGTAAACATCGCGATTTCACGTGACGACCCAATTACTGAGGACCGAGTGTTTGAGTTGCTTGTTGCTTGCCACTGCCAATTCTCTAATGTCTGCCAAACTCAGGGATGAAATCGAGGCCAAGCGCGCCAAACTTCAAGAGCTGCGTCAGGCTCGCCTGGCTAGACAAAGGCAGGACAGTGAACGCCGCGTCTCGGTAGGGTCGCTGCCCATGTGGGATCGCACATCCCGCTCGGCTATCTCTTACTTTTCCGACTTCTCTAGACACCCGTCAAGTCTCCGGCGCAGACAGATGTAAATGCGCTTGTAGAATCAATCCTGGGTCCGGGTGAATCTCTCACTCCCCGTAGCCCCGAATTAACGCCTGCATCCTCGATGCCCGGAACACCGTCGTTCGGTCTCTCTGACCTCCCTGGACCCAGCTCGCTCCGCGTCTCGGGAAGAGTGAGTCGCATAAGCAGCCAAGGCTCAGATAGGGCAAGCGTCGGCGCGGTGCATGTACAATCCGCGACCGAAACTATAGTGGATCGGTGCGTGCGTGTTCAAGCAGCCAGAGATATTATCTTTAATTCTACAACGAAGCCCAATGACGCCGAGATTCACTCCGGACTTGATTGATGTTCAGCAAGAATTATTTGAGCTTCCACAGCGGGTGTGTTGCTTCCTACCCCCGACATTATTTCCGGCTAACCTTGTCGCCTTGTGCAGGAACGCGTCACCTACAACAAGGAGATCCAGACTACTGACCTTGAGTCTGACTCTGGCTCTACTTCAGATGGAGAGGTCCGAGAGCCCATCTTGTGCGAGCGCGAGGCCACAGTGGAACCAGAACGGACGCTGGAGAGGCTCGAAGAAGAAAGTGCGACATTAGACCGTGAAATAGAAGAGGAGATTCGGGGTATGTCCGCATTTTTCTTGATGTCTCGTTTCTCTGTTGAACGAACACGCAGACTTGACGGAGGAGGAAAGAACCAGCATTCTTGCCGCTCCTGAATTTCTAGAATTTGTGGAGCAATCATCAAAAATCGTCCAGCGGGCACTTAACGATAACTACGATTACATTCGAGATTATACTTCTGGAGCGGAAACTGGCGGGTGAGTTCTCTTCTGCGCAGTCTCTTGGCCTGTTGATTCATTGTCGTTGTAGCGACGACTCTGAAGGAAAGCGCGTCAAACTTGTTTGCGCGTTCTGGGATGAACGGTATTGTAAGAATCGGACTATCACAGACGTGGACTGGTCACCCAAGGTCTGTCCTAGCTAGAAAGCCGCCCTGCTTACTTATTGGGTTGGCTTCAGTTTCCGGAACTCAGTTGTGCATCATACAACAAGAATGCCGCGGCTGTCAATGAGCCTGATGGGATCGTTGCTGTTTGGAACCTGCATTTACTCGAGCGCCCAGAATTTGTGTTCCATTCTCAGGTATATACCTTACTTTGGCCTAGCATCTGAGACGCGTTGACGAGGATGACATAGTCTGACGTACTCTCAGTTACATTCTCCCCCTTCCATGCGAATCTAGTCTTTGGAGGAACATACTCGGGACAAATATTGCTCTGGGATACACGGTCAAAACACTTACCCGTGCTCAAGACACCGTTATCGGCGGCGGGACACACACACCCAGTCTATGCAATGCAGATGGTTGGCACTCAAAATGCGCACAATCTGATAACCAGTAGTACAGACGGTATGGTCTGCAGTTGGCTCGTGGACATGCTTGCTCAGCCGCAAGTGCGTACAACTATCTTTATGACGAAGCAGAGACACTCACATCACTCAGGAAACGCTGGAACTTGTACATGCAGGTCACAACAAGACTGGCGAAGTGGCGATCACAACCCTCGATTTCCCTGACAATGAAACCACTGCTTTCTGGGTCGGCACTGAAGAAGGAAATATTTACCAAGCAAACCGTTACGACCGCGCAGGAGCAAAGGCTGGCCTGAACCAGTATGATGTTTACAAAGGACACTCTGGTCCAATTATGGGACTCAACTTCCATCCCCTCATGGGACCGGTGGACTTTTCCGACCTGTTCTTGACTTGCTCCGTTGACTGGACTGTGAAACTATGGCGTTCAAAGTCGTTGTCAAAGCCATCCACGTCGACGCACACGATAACACCGATCTATTCATTCGATGAAGCGGACGACTATGTTTACGATGTCAAGTGGCATCCTGCACATCCCGCGGTCTTCGCTTCTGTGGATGGTTCTGGAAAGTTTGACCTTTGGAATCTAAACGCGGATACGGAGGTTCGTCGCGCGGCACTTTCTTTCATGTTTCATGTACATTTCATGCCTTGTCTGATACTGTGTAGGTGCCGGTTGTGTCCACCACCGTGAGTGCGGAACACGCGCTCAACAAGCTACAATGGGACCGTAAAGACGGTCGGCGTGCCATTTTGGGAGGCAGCGAAGGTCGATTGTACGTATACGACATCGGAGACATGGCCATCCCACGGGAGACAGAATGGAATGACATGCAGAAGACCGTGTCGGGTTTCATCGGGGGGCAAACAAGTGGGATAGAGGTGGACTCTGCGAGGACGTTGGCCACTAGTGCTCTTGGTCGATAAACTCCGTTTTGACAGTCGAGGTGACTTTGCTCGCTACAATAGACCAAGTTGTACAATAGTCTGCTATCTTATACCTTTCTAGCTTTTTTTTCAGAGCAAGGTGGCCCACCAACACGGTGGAGTTAAAGTCACACTTAAATTCTAATGTCTCATAGGATTCTTTGCCTACGGTTTGAGAGGAACAACACAGTATCCCGATAGCGTCATGTTATCCCGTGTTCGCGGCGCCGCCGCCCTCCATGCAAGCTTTGGAGCTCACTTTTCTTTCCGTCCTTCTCTTATCTCCCCTCACTTAGTGCGCCACAGGGTCATGTCATCCAACACAGATTTCAAACAGGTACGCTTCATACTGCATTTACCCAACGCCGTCCTCTTCACACTTTCACTTCCAGGAACCTCATAAGTAAGTTCATACTGTAGTCGCCTGCTCAGGAACATTGCCGTTGAACACCTCTGTTACCCGTCGTTGTAGGCTTTTGGTGTAAGTATCCTTCAAACGCCAGCATAACCTCGTCGATGTGGCTGATGGAATCTTGAAACTAAAGCATACCTGGGCCCATCGAGGTCACCGACGAAGTGCGTTCATCTATTTGTGTTGTACTCGTATGCTTTGACTATCCGTTACCCCATCCACAGGTCCTCTATGCCAATGCGCATCCATCCGTTTCTCACATGTCTGCGGGTTTCGCCGCCGTGTTCGGCGAGAGCATTCGCATGACTAGGTACGTACCCGCATTAATTCCCCCTTTAGCCGATATTGAACGATGGTTCACGCGTGCGCTTTGTTGATCAGGGAAGTTGTCCGGACAACCACCGCTCAACCGTTTCTTATCTCCGGATCTGGCACGCTCGGATGGGACCAGGAAAGCGCACACGTAACCACATCCTGCGTCGTCAGGCTCACGCGTATCCAAACATAGGTTTCAGCCAACCTCGTGGAGCCAGGAGAAAGCGCTCTGGTACTCAACACGGGATACTTTGGTGACGGCTTCGCTGATTGGTGCGCCCGTATTTACGTTCTGTTGTGCGCTCGTCCTTCTAAGACACCACATTTTCCGAAACAGCCTCCAAACGTATGGCGCACATGTCGACCAGCTACGCGCTGACTTTGGCGGGACCGTCGATGTAGCGCAAGTTGAACAAGCGCTCCAGTCGAAGAAGTACAAGATCGTGACGATCACGCACGTAGACACGTCGACAGGTGCGAGTGTTCCATCGGTATATTCGACACCCCGGCTTCATGCATGATTCTCCTTTAGGCGTGCTTTCGGACCCTCAGCCAGTAGCTGATATCGTGCGGAGGGTTTCTCCCGAAACGCTCGTCGTCCTCGATGCTGTCTGCGCCGTCGCGAGCGAGGATATCAAGATGGACAGATGGGGCATCGACGTCGTCGTTTCCGCTAGCCAGAAGGGCCTCGGCGCACCTCCGGGCCTTAGCGTCGTCCTCGCCAGCCAAAAGGCCATGAAGGTCAAATTCGTTCCACGCAGTGGCCATACGCGCAGCACTGACCGCCCCCGTAGGTCTTCGAGACACGCTCAAAACCAGTTACCGCGTACTATGCCAGCTGGAAGAGGCAAGGCTCTCCATTCTCACTTGGGTGCCCCAGAACTCACCGTATCGCAGATGGCTCCCCATCATGAAAGCATACGAAGGCGGATCCGCAGCATATTTTGCGACCCCGCCGGTCAACCTAATCCGCGCGTACCACGAGTCCTTATCTCAGATAACAAAAGCTAGCCCTTCCCTCGATGAGCGTCTCGAACGGCATTGCAAGACGAGCAGTCGCATCAAGGCCGCTGCTGCTGAGCTCGGACTCGCTCAGATCCCAGCGAGCCGGGAAATAGCTGCAAACGGGATGACCGCTGTGAGCACCATCAAGACACCTTTGACTCGCCTCGTGTTCGCTCATCTGTATGTAGCTCTGGTGCCCGGATGGCGTCAAGTCCTCCGACCTTCTCCCCGCCTTCTTGCAAAGGGGTGTCGTCGTGGCAGGTGGTCTAGGCACCAGGAAGGGTAAGTGTTCCAATCGCTTTCATCACATCGCCGTCTTTCATCTTTCGTTGTTTTTCGCCCCTGTAGATTCGTACTTCCGCATAGGGTACGCCCCCACTTCACCTTGCGTTTGATGGCCCATCCTTTACTCATCGGATCTGCTTTATTGTGTCAGTCACATGGGAATCACGGCCATCAACCCAGAGCGCGGAGATGTCGACCAGATTATCGACGCGTTGAAAGAGGTCATTTCTGAGGCCACGTCTACGCGATGAACTGCTTCGTGAAAGGCGATTGCCGTTTCTAGGTGTCTCTTTTCACATCACCACTTGAGGGTTTGAGTAGAAAACCTCTAGAGGTGGGTTAGCGTAGGAGTATACGATACGAAAGTATCGGACATCGAGTACTGAAATTCAATGTGGATGAGATTCATCGCGGCTCCTCCCAAGGATGCTGGCTTGGTAGCTGCTTGTCGTTCGTTTGCCTCGGTATCTCGTATAACCTTGAATATCCGGCCGCCAGAGAGGCATACCTTGTCAAAATGTCACGACCCGTGCGACTCCAGCAGAAAGTCTATATGCAGCGTGAAGGAGTAGCCGCGATGCGTAGATTCTGTGGACAATGGAATGCAATACAGTGCATACATAAAGCGTAACAAATCATGCCGCAATCTCGCGATATGGTCCCTCCCCGCCCATGCCCTCGTACCATGCCTTTCCCTCCGTCGTAGCTGATATATAGCCAGCGCGTATCACGAAATCGCCAAAGTGTTCTCCATCGAACCTTTCGAGAGCATACCGTTTGATCATCGGCCTGAGAATGGCTAGGATTTCGGGCTCCGTCACGCTCTCTAAGTGGTGAAAAAAAATAGGACAATTAAGGGTCAGCATGGATCGGAGAGCGAGGGAACAGGAAACGTTCGACAGACCCCGGTAGATTTTGTTTAGGCGTTGCCCATAGTAGCCACCCCCGAGCAGCATCAAGTACGTGCCAACGGCTTTACCGACAAATGCGACCTCTGAAAACCCGATTTGTGAGTTGGAATCCTACGAGAACTTGTAGGAATGGGTACCACTGACCAGCAACATACGGCCGCGCGCAGCCATTCGGACAACCGGTCATGCGCATGACAATCGAGTCATTCCGCAGGCCGTTCTCCTCGCAGATCTTCTCCACTTTGTCAATGAGTAGAGGAAGGTACTTAAAAAAGGCATTAGTGAGCAGATAAGGGTAAGACTCGAGTTCGACCAACTCTTTCGGATTCCGCCATCGCAAGACCTGGATAATGAGGTCAGCGACACCATGGACGATATGATAGAGTGGATATACTAACCGCATGTCGGGAAGGCCACACACGCAGACGAGGACAAGCGCAGCCCACTAAAATCGACGTTGTCCAGCTTGTAACGAGCGAGTAACCTCTTAATCTCCGGTAGATCCGCCGAGGCAACATTCGATATGATGAGATGCTGATTTGCCGTCAGGCGGAATTCGCCCCTGTGAATCTTGGCGATCTCCCGCAACCCAGTCTTGAAATCACGGCCGGGCTCGTCCTGTACGCGCCCGTTTTCGATGAAGCAAGTAAAATGATGCTTGCCATCTGCGCCAGTTTGCCAACCAAAGTCATCGATATTACGGTCGAACGTGTACGGGCGGGCTGGCTGGAAACGGAATCCGAGAAGTTTCTCAACCTCCGCTTTGAACGTATCGAGGCCCATGCGGTCGATTGTGTATTTCAGACGAGCGTTCTTTCGGCTGAGGTGAAACGTTTCATCAGTTGGGACACAGGAACCCACGTCGTCGAGAGTGCTCACTCGACCCGGTTGCCATTGTCCCGTTGCACAAGCATGATTTTCTCCGCAGCCAAAATACCCTGTTCTGGTGTCACGAAGCCGAGAATGCTGCCTGTGCGGGGGTACGTCTTCTTGTTACCGTGCGTGACACCCATACCACCACCCGCGGTCACGTTGAAGCCGGCCAACTTGCCACGCTCGTCGACAATAGCGATGAAGCCGACGTCGTTCGCGAATATATCGACATCGTTGGTTGGTGGGACAGCAACAGCAATTTTAAACTGAAAGGCTATGATCAACTGTTCGACAAGTAGAAAAGACCTTGGGACGAACCTTTCGAGGCAGGTAAAACTCGCCATACAGGGGCTCAAAGTCTTTAAGTGCCTCACCAGCCACCAACTTCTTGTCCAACCATATTTCATGGTAAGCAGTCGTCCTTGGCAAAAGATGTTCGCTGACATCCTTCGCAAATGCGTACACCTGGGAATGTAGTCCGGATAACGTTGGGATTGACGAACAGAGAACATTCCTTTAGTAGGGGGGTATCATTCGTATTTAACCGGCGCTCTTATGAGGGTAGGACGTACCGATTAACGTCGCCACATGCCGCAATGGTATCTAGAAGAGTACGATTGATGCCCTGTATCAAAGGTTTCAAATGCTTCTTAATGACGCCGTGGAACTGGAATGTTTGTCTTGTCGTGAGCTTGAAGTGCCCGGTGCCATGCTCGTCCGCAAGTTGGTCCATCACCAACCATTGTACCGGAGTGCACACTCCAGCAGGGAGCCGCACACGGATCATGAACGAATACGCAGGCTCGACACCTTGCGCCTCCCGTTCATCGCGGATATCGCGATCGTCCTGTTGATAGATGCCATGGAACTTGGTTATTTGTGTGTCGCTCGCGGCTAGCGCGCCCGTGCTGGTGTCCGCAAGGCCTTCCGCAATCGTCCCTCGGAGGTATGACGACGCCGCTTTGATATGCTCGTTCGTGATAGGTTCGGGTTCCGCCTCATGTATCTCGATCGAGTCGACACCCAATGCCTTCCAGACCCGTGGTTCCCAAACTTTGTAACCCGTCTCGGCACCATCCGCATCTTGGTCGTCGCCAAGCCCCAAGTCTGCGAAGCGCTCGCCTCCGAGTGCGGCAAGCTTCGCGTCTAGATCCTTGCCCGGTCGGTTGTAATAATGCGCGTCTTCGGGTCTAGGCCAGTAATGGCTGTCTCCCATGGCAAAAACGGAATACTTCATATTCGTCAGAGGCGTTGCGCCCGTCGCAACGGTGGCGTTAAGGAGCTTGAAGAATGTGCGACCATTCTGCGGAGGTTCTCCCTGACCGGCCGTCGAGGTGACGAAGATAACGTGTTCTTCTTGTGATAAAGCATCGATGTCCATAGTGTCCATGGTTGCGATCGTGGTCGACAATCTCCGCGCCTGGGCCCTACCAGCCAACCGTTTCGCCTTCTTCTCCGCGGCGCCGCCGTCGGAAGCATACAGTATCAACAAGGGCGGGGCATCGATACCCGATAGTAACTCTGCATAAGCTTGTTGCGCACGCTTCTTCCGTTCCGCCTTCACAGTCTCACCCATGCTTGTCATAAGCTCCGCCGGGAGTAATGGCTTGGAACGGACTAACTGGGATAGATGGTTTTGGCGGTCTAGGAATGCTTGAAGGTCATTCTTCACGGCATCCGAATCAAGAGAAAATGGCTCTTTGCCGGCGGCGTCCTTGCTGGGGTCCCACCGGTACAGTGGCCAGTAGCCAGAATCGACTGCCAGCTTGGTCTCCTTGAGCAAATCTAGAGCTGTCGACTCCTCCGTTGTGTAGGGAAGATATGCAAGGACAACACTGGGGCCATCGAACTTGTCTGCCTCTACGAGGGCTTGTAAAACTTGTGCATACGACGAGTAAATGGCGACACTAGCCACGTACACGTCTCCGTGGTTCATGGCATACAGTCCGATATCGTGCTTGCGGCGATTATGATCCAATGAATTGCGAGCTGTGTACGGCAGGGTATCGAGAATGAGGACGTTCACGTTCAGACCGGATGCGATGGCATGATGAAGACCTGACGCCCCAAGATCGTGGGACCAAGCGTCCGACCCGATTATCCATCGAGACTTGATCTTGAAATGTCCACGAAGTGACAAAATCCGGGTTACGATTGGGTGGTCAACCCCAGACTGTAATGCCGTGAGGATCTCCTCTCCGATCTGCTGGCTCTTTCTGGCGTCGTCCTTGGCAAGGATCCAGCGACTAAGCAGTGAATGTGTTTCCGATGGTAGTTTTGCCTCCTGCAATAACTCGTGGACAGCTTTTGTGAGTTCTACACGCTCCTCTATTGCCCCACGAACACGTCCCAGCGCAAATTCGGGACTGGTTGCAAACTCGCCCTGAACAGGTATGAGAGATGGCGAGTTTGAAATTTCTAAGCGCTCGCCAAATAAATGATTCAATATATTGGTATAGGAACTCTCGTGTCTCGGTATATGGGGAACTTCAGGGACATTGGACAACGGTGGGATGACCACGCCAAGTCGCGTGCGAGTCGATTGCTTTGATGTTGTTGCGGCCCCAAGGAAAGAGACGATGTCCTCCGATCGTAATCCACTTGTGTCGCCTAGGTAAGCGCTGCGAACACTTGGGCGATCTTCTAGATCGCGATGCTGCAGGACATTGAGGACGTCGAGAAACAACGGGGTCCACTTTGTTGTCCACTTTTGAACCTGTTCCAGTACGATGACATGCCGAACAGAAGGACGGATAGCGGAGAGAAGGAGGGAGGAGGGCAGAGGTGACAGGAGAGATACGTCTACGTAGGCGACTCCGTCGACATTAAAGTCTAGGTTGGTCTGACCGAGACCAAAGATGACAGTATGAGGCTCACTGTGGCCCTGCTGAGCAAGGGCCCGCTGTGAACGACGAACGAGGGCGAGTGTCGCCAATGCCGCGGATTCATAACCCTCGAGTGACTCCGCAGTAGCAGGGTTTATAGGAATGTTAAATGTCGGGGTGCCAGGAGTTGATGGCCGGGGAGAGTGACGACCATTTGGATCACTCCCTTTTCGGACATGCCCGTTAACGAGCCCGTTGGTATAACCGTTAGGGTGCCTCGGTACGGGACTGTATGGGCGTGTGGGGGATGGGCTATATGGTCGAGCGATTGGACTCTGTGGACCACCGGGAACTGGACTGCAAGCACGCGATGAAGGTCTCGAAAGGGTGCGCGTACGCTTCTCGGCGGCAAGAAACGGCTTCACTTTATCTTCCGCGACTTCTTCCACGACGTCATTCTTGTCACCTATGTGGAAGACGTGGACGACCGCCTTGCGCTCGGTGCGCGCGAGTCGTGATGCCAACAGCGCGTTGTCGTGGGCTTGTTGGGCGGTGGATGAATGGATAAAGTAGGGTACGGCTGCTCGGAGAATGAGAGCATCGGCGAGATCACCTTGTGCCGCCACATGAACGACAATGGGTCGGGAAGACAGTTCGGAAAGGTGAGGTAGGAGACGGATGAGAGCCGATGAGGTTGGTGCTGTGTACGATAGCAAAGCGGCAGCGCTGTGACGTAGCAATGCGGGGTTAGGGTCAGAACCGTGAGGAAGGGTGGTGATGGTCGTCGACCGGAACGCATCCTGAGGCAGGGATTTCCAATATAAGGAAAAGACAGATGGAGAGTCGACCACAGCGTCAGAGGAGAGATAAGCCACCCGCGCGACGGCAGCTACTGAGGGTGTTAACGGAGGTGCCATAATTGCTTGTCGTCATGTAAATCCTGCGAACTGACAGCCGATATAAGTATTGTAAGTCACACAGCAAAAGTAAGATGAGTAATAGTACCTTCTTGATGGCGTATAAACCGTGGAGAGATTATCAACCGGGTA
This sequence comes from Russula foetens, assembly GCA_003316565.1. NCBI lineage: Eukaryota > Fungi > Basidiomycota > Agaricomycetes > Russulales > Russulaceae > Russula > Russula foetens. Next base: position 35,871 of record QFFA01001690.1, read on the forward strand.
TGGGGAACACATCTTTCCAGAGCTGGGTTGATATACTCAGGCCTTGCTCGCAATTCCGAATTACAGTCATCCGCTTGTCCTTGTTTGGTCCCCCGTAATTTTTTATCGCCCCGCCGCACACCACTTTCATTGACGTGCTAAGCACGTCTTCTCCCAAGACAACACACACTCTCTGCGACTTGCCAGGGATTCCATTTCCCATATAATGTTTTACATCTTATCTATGTGTGGGACACCTTTCCTATATAACAACGTAATGAATGCATCACGCGCCTCACGAGTCGTGGCGCGGGTGTTCCAAATTCCAACGTTTATCAAATCAAAGACCGGACCGCGACACCTCGAAAAGGCACCATGTAATCAAAAAACAGACTTTTTTTATTGGAATCCTTCCCACACCCATCTCGAACGACCTAGACACTAAACGTTTCTAAACAGGGACAATATTTTGCGTTACGCTTCGTCTGAGCACACATAGGGCCTCGAAGGAAGCGAGGCACAGCTGTGAAGACTTCCTAATACCTGACGCTGACAGACATGGCGGTTAGAGCGTGAAACGAGCAATCGATACAATTAAGATTCAAGCTGTTTGAGTTGCTGCCGGTTAATGGCGTATCCTGCACTACTTTGTTGCACTTGTGGGGGGTGTTACGCCTTGGATCCTTTCAAATATAATGCCTGCACATAACACAAGACACGACATCGGGGGGGCTACCGAGGCTGTCGTAGGGGCGATGAAAACAGGGAGCTTAGATTGACTCAAAGCCTGACTGTAGTTCACAACCCATTCAAGAAGTGTCGAACCAGAAGTAGGTACATACCAATATGATCTTTCGCGCAAGCACAAGTATCAGGTGCCTCTGGTGTCCGTACGCCTTGGAAAGGTACTGTAGCAGCCTTTGATGGCAAATCACGGGCCGTCACGCGTCAGTCCTGTCAGAACCAAAGCACAGGCTACTAGGTCTAGCCTGAGTTACAGAAGCCGACAGCGCCTTTGCCGCGCTGAGTGGGATCAGCACCATGTGGCGACGTGGTGGCGCTTTGGCAAAGTTAATTATGTAGTTGGATTGTATGACGGCGTGCACGATGCCAGTGTGCACCGAGAACCCCTTCATGGTACCACGACTCAGCCTAGGTGATGAGGGAACACATAGCTCTGCTGTAAAATTAACCTTAAGGACTCACACCACTGCATTCTGCCGCGATGACTAAAATCTTGGATGAGCCTGATTCATGGAGGGCAAGGCAGCCGAACGTCAGACCGTTTCTCTCTCACCACGCTTCCAAGTGGGTTGGTCAGTCGCGTCGGATAATGGCGTCTACTGTAATTTCCCCCGTTGTAGTTGTCGGCCTTGGCCGAAAGTCGCACGCACAATTGCGCAATACCAACACCATTCCCCACTCGAATTTCGTCATCGGTGTCGCGTTATTGATTTTGGCGAGAAAATGGAGAAGTGGGATGTTGTCGTAACTTGAGCAGGGGTGGGGTGAGTCAACTCGTCTTTCGTGGAAATATCCTACAGCAAAGTATCTTACGATCGTATGTACACTGGCACGACCTATGGATTGTAGCCCTTTAGCTTCATCACCAACGGGTTTTCCCAGACCCTCGGATAGTCGTCCATGCATCGTCCATGTCAATCTGCTCCGTCCTGAGGAAGCCGACAACAAACCGGATACAGAACACTCCGCGAATCGACGTGTGCGTCAAATATTCCGGGGTGACGTCTAGTGCAGCTATGAGATGCCAGCGCTCACGCACCCAAAGAGTTGATGCGTCGAAATTCGTCAACCCCCACTTCAACTTCCCGGGTCCATTAATTGAGATGTGGATGAGAATGAGGATCCGTTTGGACGGGTTGCCTTGTGTAAGTCGGTGCGAACGCCGTCCGCGCATTCATTGATTCCAGCCAGTCGAGCAGTCTCGCGGGACTCGGAACACGCTGTTCGCAAGAGTTACACCTGTCCAAGCCGCGTCGACGTGTATCCAACAGGAGGGTAGCATGCCTTGACTACTTCGAGTGACAAAGTCATACACAAGTCCCCAAGGGGCTTAGACGTATTCGCGGCCCCTACGGCGTCCGCCACCTGATCAATGGCAACGGACGATGTCGTCCCAACCGTAGCAACTGTGCGATGGCTGCAATAAGCAAGCCTCAGGAAAATACACGCGGAGAAATACTCACCGAACAAGAAGAGATGTAACCCTCGAGCGTGATCTTCTTTCACCGCGGTTCTGAGAGCTTCTCCAGTCAGTCCTGTATTGTCCGTGGCCACTTCTACGTCCACGTCTATAACATGTACGCGTAACCCGAGAATCTTCACTGCTTTCAATTTGCCCCGGAGCAGTGAGTTTGGGTTGTCTCATAGATGACGAGCGACTCTGGCGTCGTCCCCGGGTGTTCGCTGAGGCACCTACTACTGAGCCTAGCTCGAGCGGCGACGATAGCGGTGAGAGTGGAGCCCGACGCGGTAGTCTTCGAGAAAGCACAATAGGGGATTGAGTTCGTATAAGTGCAGGAGAAAAACAAGATCTGACTTGGATAGCCCCTCCAACCCCGTTTGCATTCCAAAAGGTGCTGTGCAGTCCGAACATCTTGGTTGCCTAGTCCATGACTACGGCCTCTAGCTCGGTGCAGGCGGGGCTACACCACACTGCGAGATAAGGCAGTGGACCAACCAGTTCTCGCAGTTTACGATCGTCCAAACGTAGCCAGGGTTTGCAGTGCTCGAAGACAATAAATCTCCGAGCATACCCTCAAAGGGGCTCGCTATGAGGAAGCATGCAAAGAAAGACGGGTACTGCCAGGGTGTGAATCCTGGTATTGACTCCAGTTGAATTCGCGAAGGGAGTGGTGCACGTCAAAAGAAATCGAAGCCGTACCTGGAACGACTCGGATGATTTTCTGATAATTACCTACGATGGATGCCCATTCTTGCCCTCTTTTGCGGCGCTGACTCTGGAACAAAACCAGAATGACTTGAAATGCTACAATGCTGCATGCACCCGTTTCGAACTGGCCTACATGGCACTAAATCACTCTGGTTTGACTTGAGCGATCACTGGTTTTTCGCTGCAATAGGCGCATATACGACTCGGATCGATCGCATCGTAGCCCGCCTGTCTGCCTGTCTGAATCTGGTTTGAAGGTTTTTGTCAACACGTGCAACTATAAGTGGGAGAGGGAGAGAACTATCATACGAATTGATCCCCCAGACCCGGGCCGGCGCTCGTGGCAAGGGCAAGGCAAGGCAACACGCAACGCGTACCGTGACAGTACAGCGTCATAATCAGTACAGTACTACAGCAGAACAAAGATTTCGACTGACAGTGATTTTACAGAGCACATCCCAATACAAGTACCAGTACAAGATCCTCGTAGTACACATCGTCTTTTCCCCCACAGACCTTTGGGGTAAGTAAAGGTGAGATAAACATATCTCAGGTTCCTTTTAACTGACGGCCCCAAAGATCACCCCACAGTTCCGTCTTCTGTAGCTCCGTCATCCTTTCTCCAACGAACCCAAGTGCGTAGTCCGTCGCGATCCTCAACCTGTCGTTGACAGGGGTGTCGATGGAATTATCGAAAATGAAATTGAAAAGCCACTTTGTGTCATATATCATGAAGTCTTTCTGCTTGACTTCTTTGCCGGCGCACGGCTTTTTCTGTATATGCTTCATGAGCTCCTCTTTGCGGTTACCCCTCCAACGACAAGTCGGATGAGGGCAGCAAATCCAGCACGGGAGATGGATCGATAAGGAGTGTCGCTCTAATTCTTGCCTGCGCGGAAACTCGTCCCCGCACCATGGGCAGATCACAGGTGGTTTCGGAGGGGAAGCGGAAGAAGTCTGTGCCAAAATGAGATTCGGGCACCCATCGCATTATACTAACGCGAATCGCCATACCTTGGCCCTTTTCACGCCGGTGCCATCGTAGTCCCATTGGGTGATGATAGACCCACAGTAGTGCGTGGTATCCATGGGGCGAGAATGTAGTGGATGCAGCTTCAGAAGAGTAGGTCGCTTGAGCTTGTATTTATGGCCTTTGAAAGTCCATGTCCGATTCCATTTGCGAGAGTGTTGCAAAGAGTTTGGCACTATCGAAGTGCCAGGAAGGCCACGAGGCTGATAGCACGCCGGGAGCCAGCGTCATGGGTGAAGTGTGCCATCGGCACCCTGGTTGGTTGCTGCTTTTTTTTCACTCACTCGCTGAAAATGACTTAACGTAAGGGGTGCGTGACCACGCTACGCCTTTCTGTCCAGGTGCCGTGTGCCTACATACGGTGCCAGTACTCGATGGAGGTCGCGAATTCAATTGCGCATGTCCGCATGTCCTATCTATCAGGTCGTACATGTACTAGCGTATGCGTATCGTCTGTATATTGGACGCCGCATTACTCGGCGAAATTGCATGAGGCCGTAATCACATCATCACATCTCCCTGGAGCGACCACTCGTCGTGGGTGTTTAGCCGGAAAAAGAAAGTGCATTATGCAATGAGTCATAACCAACGGGCTTCTTTATCGGTGGAAGCGTTTCTCGGTTCTGTTGTACCGCCGCAATGCGCTGTGTTTGCCTGGAAATCCGAAAGCTCTAAGATTGTTTAAATTTTACCGGATCGAAGGGATGCACGTGTCGATTGTGATATGAGCGCGTTTGGGTGGAATATGGCCTCTGATACAGGCGTCGGCCTCCCTGCCACCGCATTGACGTTTCGTACGGTTCTCGTGGT
>QFFA01001691.1:4107-14209 GCA_003316565.1 Russula foetens
ACCATAAAGCTACACGAGATAAGTCACGCAGGCAAACCGAAACTGCGACCACCATCCCACCACCATCCATCCATTCCCCTTGTAACGTCGTAGCGCATGTCGGATCTACGCATGTGCTCACATCAAAGCTCAAGTGCTGAAGCGACACACGGGCTGCCCACGCGCGAGCCACCTCCGTACGTGAACCCTCACGGAGCAGTTGTCCCCACCCTCGCCAGGCCGGCTTCAAGTCCCTGGCGCGCTATTACCGCGCTCGCTGCCTTCAGTGTAGTTGACGTCACGCAACGATAACTTTATGTAACTCCAACCACTTCCTCCTCTTCCTCATCCTCTTACTCCCCCACAACACCTGAACATCCTCGCTCACACTCGTCTGCGAAACACGGAAAGTCATGAATCCCGCGGCGTCGGTATTGTTGGCACCGTCACCGTGACGCGTCTCGAACTCCCAAGGGACCTCCATACGCCGCAGGACAAACGGTCCGATTACAGACCACGAAATTTCCAGATACCGTCGCGCCCATCCTCCCCTGATGTATCAACCCCCGTCTACACAAATTCCTCATTAACACAGACCTGGTCCTCTGGCGCGGTTCATGTACGTTCCGCAACCACGTCTGGATCCGTAGAACCCATCCACAGCGCCTCATTGGGGATGAATATCGATGAATGGCCGTGAGGTCGTCGATTGGCTCCCTCGTATACTTCCGTTCCAGCTCATAAGAACTCCCGACAAGGTCGGGTTCCGCCCCGTCGCGGCATCTGCATATCAATCAAACATTATCAACCTCCCCTCCAAGGCTGGTCCACTCCCACCTCCCCCGAGGGCCATGTTTGACATCGATTTTAATGCGCGGCCTCTTCTTTTGCGTTCACCCTCGCCACTCACTTCCCACAAAGGTCCCAGGTCCGCAACGCCCAGCTCTGTTACGGTTACACTGCCTTCAAAGGCCTCGGCTGCATCCATTCATCAAATACAGTTCAGCGCGATGGCCCCGAGGCCGTACCGCAGAATATATGCGAGCCTGTAGGTGATATGTCAGCAGCTGTCAACCTGTCAGAGCTCATTCTCCTCATGATAGATCTTACAAGTTGTCTGAGATAACATTAGTAGAGGGTGAATGCCATGACAATGGGTACGAGGTTACTGTGGACCAACGACTCGGATTACTCACGACAACGGCCTTGTCAGTTAACGATCTCTGGCATGAGAGCCTATTACACCGAAAATCAAAGTCCACGAATGAGGCTGTGAACTTAGAGACTGCTTAAAGTGTGAAACAAAGGAGGTTAATACAAGGTGCGTGACTTCCTAAGTTCATCCTAAACGTACTGGTAGTTATGCCGCCGCGGCAGTACTTTCCTTATTTACTAGTAACACCGTGACGTTGCCACGGCTCTAATTGACTCGGAACACCTTTCTGTCATTTCATACTACTTTTTGAACTGTGGTACAATTTCTCGGGTACTGTTAAGCCTCCTTTCAACCGGGAACACTTATAGTCCTGGAGTCTCTCCTACGTAATCCAGTAAGATCGCCGCCTCTTCCTCACCACTTCTCCCAATGGCCCCAATGGCTCTGCTTCCAAAACCCACCTGCCAGCGAAAGGAGACGACATATTTCGGTATCACCAATACTTCCAAAGCTTGAGCCTCCAGCTTCTCGATAAGAGCCGTCTGTCCGAGGAAGAGCGTGGCATGATGTTTGGCTCGGTTTCCACCCCAAGGGATCGCGGCACACTTTACCATTGCCTCCACTATAGGCACCCCAAACAGTCAGCAGGAGTATACTTCGACTACAAGGAAGTGTTCGAATTTGCGCGCTACGTCTTCTCTGGCCCTTGGTTCCCTTTTCTTCCGCCAGCTAGAGAACCAGCGGGATGACTTCCCTGGCACGAGGAGCAACAGTGCCGAGTCCCGAACACGACAAGCCCGCAGTTGGCAAGAGACAGAGGCCGTCCCCGTTCCCACGCAACCCTGGCCTCGAACCCCGAAGTTGTGCACCGCAAAGAGCTAACGCGGGAGGAAGAAGACCAGGAGCTCGATGACGATTTGGTGGACTTGAAACGTCGCAAAATAGGCTACCGATCGGAGTGTGGACAAGGGATGCGAGAAGGAAAGCGACAAACTCACAAATGGCGATTGATACGCTGGTACTACATCCGTACGATGCGTGATCGAACTCGATGGTTGTATCCATGCCGCGTCCTTGCTCTCTTATAGGCTTTAGGGGGGAGGCCGGGGAGGGGGTGTTGCACACCGTTCGTAGACAAAGCCCATATGGATACTTTCAAGCCATATGACAGTACCGGCGCGACATCGGTGGGCCTTCCAATAATCACAGGTACAAGTGGCAGGAACATTCTCTCCATGCCAGCCAGCGAAGATCGTCGTGGTCTTGGTACAGCATATATAAGTAAAGGCCTTCCATACATGGAAGAAACATGCGACAAAGTAGAAGGACGAACCGATGAGTACCACCTATCTTGGGGATAAATCGTGCCGGCCAGAAAGAGTGTAGAGTGCTAAAGTGGACGAATCCGCCGTACCCCATCGTAGCTTTTAGAAAATCAAGTGTTGCTGGCACATCCTTGTAGCGTGATGTGGATAGTTCCAATGACCCGAATACGGAAGGTATTTGACAGAGGAGGATGGTCGTGACCCAAGTTGATAAGCGATCACGTGCCAGGAGTCTATTCATTTTCGCACGCACATCCACACAAAGTTCACGAAAGTGGATACATTAGCCAAATTCAGTCAACCAATGTCTGAGATGTATCGCCACCTTTCCAAGACGCCGCATCTAATCGGGGCGCAGACGTGCCCCAGCAAGTTCGCTACCCCGCATGGTTCCATTCATGCCCCAAATGGAATCACATGATCAAACTTGTCGATGATACACCAATATTAATTTGGTCGTTGAACTATCATTCTGGAGGAGCAGTCCTCACCATGATCAGACTTTGTCCACAACCACAGCTTCGTCCCATTGGCGCTCTTGGTTAGAGCACGACCATCCCGAGAGATGCTCATGTTATCATGCTGACTACTCGGAAAGCCACACTGGACTTATGTGCTGCCTCAGCAGACTCAGAGGACGCGGTGCCACAGCTTGTAATCACAGCCCACTTAATGCCGATATGCCGATTGACATTGGCATCTATCGAATACCTTGAGCTTCGTGCCTGGAGTACGGTCGAGTACGTATAAATAGCACGTCGACAGAACTGTGGACGATACCATCCAACACACTCAATCTACTACCTAACAGCCTTGCCCACATATCAGCCCCTTCGTCATGTCACTGTTGGCAGGTCCCCCAACTCCCGTCTCTAGCCTCGCTCGTTATCGTACCTTGTCACCCCTTGCGGGTGTGCGTGTCTCGCCCATCCAGCTTGGAGCGATGAGCATTGGAGACAAATGGAGCGACCTTGGCATGGGCTCCATGGATAAGGAGAGCTCATTCAAGCTACTTGACGCATACTTTGATCTCGGTGTAGGTCAATCTTCCATTTCTTGGTGTTTACTTCAACTAAGTCGCTAGCACTTTAAAGGGCAATTTCATTGACACTGCGAACAATTAGTACGCCTTTAATCCCGACGTCCTACTTTACGATTGACCTCCGACTCTAGCCAGGACGAAACATCTGAGCAATTCATCGGCGAGTGGGCCGAGAAGCGAGGCATCAGAGACCAACTCGTGATCGCAACCAAGGTAAGTTCAGACTCTCGTCGTGTTGAACGCCTGCAAGTGTCCTGATACCATCGCTAGTATACAACCAACTTCAAGCGAGGCCAGGATGACATCACCCACAAGGTGAACTACTCCGGAAACCACGCAAAGAGTCTCCGCGTTTCTGTCGACGCATCCCTGAAGAAATTGCGCACATCGTACATCGACATCTTGTATGTTCATTGGTGGGATTGGACCTCCTCGGTCGAAGAGATTATGAACGCGCTCCACAACCTGGTCGTGCAAGGAAAAGTCCTTTATCTGGTACGCTGTTGCAACATCCTCTCGTTCGCTGCGATCTTACTCACAACAACGTGACAGGGAATCTCTGACGCACCGGCTTGGATCGTGCCCAAGGCGAACCAATATGCGAAGGACCACGGAAAGACGCCATTCTCAATCTATCAGGGGAGATGGAGTGTGCTCGAACGCTCGTTTGAGCGCGATATCATTCCTATGGCCCGAGCTGAGGGGCTTGCCCTTGCGCCATGGGACGTGCTCGGCGGCGGAAGAATCCGGTCAGACGCAGAGGAGGCCCGCCGGCGCGAGACAGGAGAAAAGGGTCGCGCGACCATCGATTCGAACTGGGAGCGCACAGAGGAGGAGAGAAAGGTGTGCCTCGTACTCGAGCAGATTGCAAAGGAGGTCGGGACAGAGAGTATCACTGCCGGTGAGTCCTTCTAAGACGAGTGAGGGCTAAGTCAGGCTGAGCAAGTCGTTGACCAGTTGCGATCGCGTACCTCCTGCAAAAGACACCATATGTGTTCCCTTTAGTCGGCGGCCGGAAGGTCGAGCATCTGAAGCAAAATGTCAAAGCGTTGGAGATCTCCCTTTCTCCCGAACAAATCCAACGCATCGAGGGCGCCAATCCTATCGATCTTGGCTTCCCTTACACCATCATTGTGCGTACTCCCATACAACTCCCTAGCACGAGTCTGAACATGTGAATAGGGACACGGCCCAGAAACTTCAAGTTTTGGGAACAGGTTAATGTTGCACGTTTACGATAGTGTCCCCGCACAGGCGGTGATAAGCCCTTTGAAAGATTGAGACCGAAAACCTACGGTAGTCATTCGAATACGCTCGATATATTCGGTGGCCATTTCGGGGCCTCCGCGCACTGTACAGTAAACGTAACGAATAATGAGTCACATCCCGTCGATCTGTGTGAGAACGAATGGCTACGCATGATGAAGAACACTCACTATACAAGTTCCGAACAGGTAACTATTACGCTTTGAAGAGGGTGGGTGCTGTCGAAGCAGCAAATTCAACGGACATTTCTTACGAAGGATGATTTCTTTCCATGGCGATTGATTGGCCTCTTCTCTTCTTTTTATCAGCTGATTCACCTAACGTCGTTATCGGATGGCATCGCCTCCAGAAATGACCAAGGAAGACTCAAATTCAGAGACACGCGAAATACCGAAGGTACGACCAAGGAAGATTGTCGGAGGCGACTCATGTGTGCGGGGAGTGTATGACTTCGTCAACGCGCGGGAGGAAGCCTGGCGCGTTCAAGGGACTCGGACCCGGGAGGAGTTTGCTGGTATGATAACTGCGTCGAATCGGTCTGGAGCAAGGGGACAGAAACATGTCGTGGTAGTGAGCGCAGGCACTACGGGTGGAGCGTTCAGAGACGGTTAGTGACAAGTGGCGGATGGGCATTTCCACGGATAGAATTGCAGTGACAATTGCTGAGGTGGGTTGCCTGAATATCATCTTGTCGGAGGGTGTGGTAGTCGTACGATTCTTGGGGTCGCCGTAGCACTGTGAGAAACATAGACATGGACCGTGATCAGTGATCACACCACACCACAGAAGACATTTAACCCATGTGGCGTGGCGTCACAACTTGGTCGTCAGCTTAAACAGTTTAAAAAACAGCCAATGCGGGCGTTCTTGGGCGTCAATGTCAACTCCAACCTCTCTCACTCCTACCAGTCTCATACCTCTCCCACTTCCTCCTCCTCCTCCTCCTCCTCTTACTCCCCCACATCACCCAAACGTCACTCACACTCGTCTGTGAAAGTGAAACACGAAAAGTCACGAATCGCGCGGCGTCGGCATTCTTGGCACCGTCACGATGACGCGTCTCGAACTCCCAACGGACCTCCATACGCCTCAGGACACACAGTCCGATTCCCGGCCACCAATTTTCCAGACACATTCGCGCCCGTCCTCTCTACCCCCGTCGACACAAATCCCTCATTGACACAGACCTGGTCCTCCGGCGCGGTTCATGTACGTTCCGCAACCACACCTCTGTTACGGTTGAACTGACTTCAAATGCTTCGGCTGCATCCATCCATCAAATACAGTTCAGCACTACTGTACAGCCCCTCCCAGACGTGGATCAGCTTCCGACGACTCCGAGTACACTCCCGAGTCTGTACCTTTTTGTCCCAGTGTTCATAATTATATTTCCTGATCGTCGTCGCCTGTCACAGACCAAAAACGAGCTATCTAGCCCCGACCACACGGTCCAACACACTCGAGAAGGCACATTTCTATCATCGACAATCCTTGTCATCCCAGCACAGAGGAATTCTTCCCTCTCCAAGAAGACGATTGAGCTTGTTCCTGAACCACCGTCAAACGATCAATTACCCAGTCTTCCCGTGGACGTCCTGGATTCGGCCAAGGTGATTTCAGCGGAGCCTGTCAGGGGAGAACGCAGTCCAAACGCAGCTCGTTGTACAGCGCTCCGTCGCGAGAATAGCTGGGTTAGCAATTCCAACGAATCTGGGCATGCGGTCGGCATGCCTTCGAGGATGTGCGGTCCGGTACTCCCCAAGAGCTAAATGGCCTATACCCACGTATAGAGAAATCTGGCCTAGAAGATGGTTCTTCCGAGGGAAAGGAGGGTTATTGACCAACCTGAACGGATATTCTTCGTTGCCACGACAGCCTTCCAGATCACCAAGAATGAGCATCTTTTCACGGTCACGACCTTGCACCCGATCCAAGTCGCCAGACGCAATGCAATACAGAGAAGTCCTCAGTAAGAGGACAGCTATGGAGAGGGTCATCGAATGTGCCCACAAGATCAATGAGTTGGCTATGTATGATTGTGGTCTCGGTGATTGGGCCGCTTCCATGAAGAAAGAGGTGGGTCCTGAATTCCTTTTCTTTATTTCACTCTTCACTTGCCTTACGGTCACTTCTGTCGCCATCCTCCAGGTAGTTCGAAAACTCGCTTAGTCCCTGTGTCTCCGCGAGATTCGGACACGTCTCTCCCTACGCGACCGCGTTATGCGTCAAGGAGTTCAATGGCCTCTGAAGTAAAATTTCCCTTGCGGTCTGATGCCTGGATCGTCCCCGATCTGTCTCAGCGTGATATTCCATACCCAAATGTCCCACCACCTGCCCTACCGTATCCGGCGCTCGCCGGGGTTACGCCCTCTTCTTCCATGATGGGATCGCAAACGTCGCATGCCTCGCCACTCTCGGCAGATTTGAAGGCTTCTTTTCCGCTCTCGGAAGGACAGCATCTCCAAACCGGCTCAGCCTCTACTACGGGTGAGCAAACCACCTCAGTCGGTGTCGTCATCTGCGGCGAGCCCGCGACCGGTATAGATCACCAGCGCACCCTCCGTGCCCGGCGGTGCCGCGCGCCTTTCCCGACCGAGTGCCGCACTCGTGGACGCTAATACTGGCACCGTCGCCCTGCGGCCTCCGAGGCCGTCTCGTCAAGGCCTCCCATGCGCCGCCGGAGCAACACCCTCGAACGGTCATCCGGTCATGTTTCTTTGGACGGTCCGCCGCCGGTCCAGCAGCACCTGAATCGAGGGCGCCAAGTGCCGAGTTTACGCGACAGGTCGAATGGCTGGCCGACCTGCTCCCGGCATGCGGACAAAGACGTTCCTGGCAGGTTATTTGCGTCGCGCGGGTCAGGATATCCTCGTCGTTTGGCAATACCTCGAAGACGAGAAGAACGGAATCCATACGCCGCGATTGATGGCTTCGTCGTGTGCACCCGCTGTTACTATTTTTGTTGCTTTGCACGTTGTTCGCGTTTCGCAATTCAGTTACTTGTCTCGCATCTTTCTATTCATAGCAACTCGGACTGATGATATGCGCATCCCCTCATGTGTTTGTATCGTTGCTCTTTGACAAAGATACGAAGCTCGTAATACAATAACAATATAATGGGATACGCATACTCCATGGTTTATTTACCGCCTCGCAGTTGACTGGATTTCTCAACGAATCACTAGATAATTTGCTGCTCAACATGTTGATCTCGCTGTCAGCTGAGAAGATCGTAGTGTCACAAAACGAAAGTTTCACGGTTTCACGGGAAGACAGTAACTACCCTCTCACGAGATTTTCGAGCCGCTTCTGCAATTGCGCATTCTTGTCGTCGATGCTCCGCACGACGGCGTGCCGGAAAGAACTGCTAAGGGAATTGCGGGACGCAGCTCGCAAGAGCGTCATTTTCCAAGCCTTAGCCTAGGCTCGGAGTCGAAAAATAGATCACTCACTTTTCCTGATGGATCTGGTACTGCCAGAAAGTGATGGAGCGACTGCAGATTTCCGGTATCGTCTCTGGATTCAAGCCGAACAACACAGACTAGTAGCCAAAGAGGAGAGAAACGCAATTGCGTACCGCCGGGGCATGCTCTCAGCCGTGCGCATTCCCGCCTCCTCTCGCTCCACCCCTCTCTCCCCTGCACTGCGTCCGCGGTCAGAGCGACAGCTAGCCCGTCCGCGAGCTCAGCCCGCGGCTCAGGGGCGACGATGACGAGCTGCTCCGTCGACGCCATCGCGCTCTGCACCGGCGAAGACGCGCACGATCTGCCCGTCGAGTTGGGCTCGGAGCCGGCGTCGGACAAGAGCGACGGCGTAGAACTGCCCGCTGCGCCCGAGCCCGCGCTGGTGCGAGCGTACGCGTCGGCATAGAAGAGGATGGAGCGCTCAATGTCGTCCGCGGCAGTGCGGAGCTCGTGCGGGTGAAGGTGCGGCTTGAAGCGCGCCAGGTTGTCGATCGCGCGCTTGCCGTGCGGCGCCGCGATCACTTGGCCCGCGCCGCCTCGACCGCCGCGATGGAATACGTCAGCGTTCCGTCCTGCGCATAGTGCGTGCATGCTTTTGAGTGTGCGAGAATTCGGCGTGAGGTGAGGTAAAGCGGCGTACCATGTCAAACAGGGCTGCGTCCGAGTCGGCGAAGAAGGTAGTAGTCCGCGCCCATGGACGTTGGGCTTAAAATCGGTAGGGGTGAGGGCAGTGATGCTGATGACGAGCTCCATGACGGCGTTAAGATGCAGGACATTAGGCCAGTTAATTTGCAGGAAGTTGTGTCGATAAGTCAATGACGCAGAGGAAGCAGCGCGACTGCCTATAAGACAGCAGAAACCGATGTAGTCTAGCAGTCTAGTTTGACATCGCAAAACTGCTCAAAGAAGTATCGAAAAGTTGGGTCTCAAACAGCCTTAGGCTCAATTGGTGCTGAAACTTGCCCATACAAGAGGCTTCGCCGATGCGCGTGCGGTATTGGACACCACGATTCATGCCACCTCGATGAGAAGCAAGAATTCTACCTAGCATTCGATAAATCGCAAACCAAAAAGTCGGCGAGATGTCGCGAGGAGGACAGAGACCCAAGGAAGAAAATAAAACGGATGGTCATCCACTGTAGGCATATCCGGAATTGAACTGAACACGTTTGGCCGCAAAGTCACCGAAGTGCGAAGAGAACGTGATACGTGATAAACCAACCAACCACGCCATGGTTCACCCGTCAATCCCTTGGCATCCCGATGCAATTGAATCTGGTCCTTACTATAACATCTGCCACCTACAGTAGATCTGAGTCTGAGTGCACGATCCGAAGAGAAGGACTCGCTGTGGCCACGGTGATTCTGCTTGTACGGCATATGGCACGTAGATGATGGGATTGGCGCACGGTGCCATGGTGGTCAGCCTGGCAGGCACCGTGCGACTCGGAATGGCTGGCGCAACGGATGTGGGTCGGGCGCCGCACGTGATGGCGGATGATCATTGATCATGTGATCCATTGAGTAAACTGGGTACGGGTGCACGATGACTATTAATTCTACTGTAGTACATCCGGCTCACTTCATGGCATCACTATAAGTAGTAAATTCGAGTGGATGTATCAAGGGGGTTTCCCAGTAGATATAAATGGCTGATCACACAATGCTCGACTTGGCCGGATTGTGTGTTCGTTCAAAGCCCATCGAAAGTGTCATGTTGATGTGATTTAGCTGTAGCTGCTAAGTCTGTGGTATCTTCCGCATTCGCGCCATGCTCGATGAGGAGCCGGGCCACATCCACATGACCCTGTAAGGACGCCAGATGCAGCGAAGTCGTCCCGTCATTGCTCTGGGCTGTCGCGTCGGCGCC
>QFFA01001692.1:0-12315 GCA_003316565.1 Russula foetens
ATGTACTCTGTTTTTTTTTCTCGTTACACGTGGTTTATGTTTGTTTTACAGTTCCAAGATCTTTTTATTTTGCTGAGTACAAAATTCTGACAGGTGTAGACAGGTGTACCGAACTACTGGGCTCATTCCTTTTTGGGCGGAGTGACTTCCTTTTATGGGTGTGACGTTTACCGCTGAAAAAGGCCAACTACTGTTGGCCGTCCATCGTCCCCGCCGAATTCCGAAACGACGTCACGAAGCTATTAGACACAGGCGGCACGACACACCGTTGAGGGCCAGGTTTAACTGTGCTTCGTTGCCGCCGGTTGTGATCCCGAAAAGTATAGATTGTTTGGGTTGTAATCGTGCACCATGTTATGAAGCGCACCAAAGAAAATTGAGACAAGGCATAAGGTTAGTTCTGAAGAAAGCAAGGGACGTCCGAGATTGTTTGATTGGTAGTTCAAGCGGCATCACCCTCTAAAGTAAGTGAGGGGTAAAGGCCAGAAAGGTACCCACCCTGTCTCGTAACGAACGTTCCAAAGGAACTACTCGCCAAACATCCGAAATCATTCATATTGAGGCAAAGCCTCAGGTGGTACCTCGCAATGGGTACCAGGGATCAAGGCACAGGAAGGAAGAAAGCAAAACCGAAACGATGACAATGTCATACGTACATTGTCCGTAGATGGACGATAGGAGTATTTTCATTCCAGACGCCGTGGGCGTGCGCGGGCAGGGCCAAGAACTGGCTTCACCAAGAGAGATGACATCGTCCAAGTGGCGGACATGTACATAGATTCCGACATGAGCTGGGTTGGAAGTCTTGAAAACGGGCCGTCCTTCATTTTCTCGATAAAGTTGGCACGGACACTTGAATGTCGTAAGTAGATTGGACCTTGCAAAATTGGGGTTCACAAGTCGAGCGCCTCTTGACACATTTCCGTGCTGGAAGATGTATTTTGGGAGTAAATTGAACAAGGGGTATGATAAATGCTTATCGTACCGTAAGAGAAAACTTCGAGGGGCGTGGAGATGTGAACGATGGGAAAGGATCGGAACCGCCCCTTCCGACCATCTGGCCCAAAGGACGATCGCACAACCCAAATGTGTGACGGGTGTCACGCTACGACTTGACTTCCTTTCTGCACTGATATTGATTCGATGGTAAACGAAAATCATCGTCGTCTTAGCGATAATATAGCTCCATGAGCCAGGGTAACCACCATACCTGCACAGAGTTAGCATCGTTATCACCCCCGGCAGCACAGTATGGGATTTATAGAGCGGTAGCTTGCCTTGCGGTTCAGGTTAGTTTGGGTTTGACGCGGGTGACAGGCCTGAGCGCCTGAATGTGCTGTCATCGGCCTGATTCCCAAGGTGACACACATTTGATTTATTGCACTGTATTTGATTTTCGCTACCCAATATGTCCGTGGCAAATCGGGATCTTGGCCTTCAGTCAGATTAGGGATTCTGAAAAACATGAACGTACCATGCCAATGGGTCCATGGCCATTACAGGCCGTAATTAACACCATGGGTACTGAAGTTCCTTGATTGACAGGGACTACCAGCCATGTGGTATCTCAGGAACTGGATTTGTGGAGCTGCAGAGTCTTGGCGGGTGACTAGCGAAAATTCGGGTGTGATGATCTTCAGGAAGATGGACAGAGTAGAACTGCAAAGCTGTGCGGGGGGGGTTTCACTTCTCGAGATCACGTGCTCTCTACTAAACCGGAGATACCCGTGACGAGGCGGATGACGGCGATTCACAGAGCAGCGGAGAGAGAAAGACACACAGAAAACACACGAAAACGTTCAACCCTTTGCCTAGCAACGACATCCGCTCTCGATGGCTTTGTTCGGACTACAGCACGGACATCTACAGTATAGCCAAGTTTGGCCAAGAGTACAACGTCCGCTTACTCTCCGCTCTCCCACCGCACCGTGAGATTTTCTCATGCCAGACATCTGTTGTCAAATTCACTATTCCGGCTCCCTACTGGACCAGGTCTCCTTCTCTCAGTGCTTGGAGTCCCAGCCGGAGTCCTGTACCTGACCATACCCTGACAAATTTGGAACAAGCCGTCTCTATTTTCAGACTGCCGGTGCCTTGACGTGATTGTGGAACCCTGGGAAGCCATCCTTGACTGGCATGTAACAACGTCCCGACTTTCCGATCCCCCACCTTGGTTCATGGAACCGCGCCATTGGAAAAATGTACACTTGTCATGTGGGCCCGCTTCAAGGGCACCAGGGACCTTTAAGAACATGGCGTCGTTAGCCTGTTGAACGGGTATCTTACATCGTCTGTATCTCGCCCACACTTGGTGCGCAAGATGCGTCCCACACTCCTTTTACCCACACTCCTTCACCTTACGGCGCTGCTCACCGTAGTCCCTGTAAGCGTTTCGTTCATGCGTATCCTTATATGAATCCGTACTCAAATACCTTCCGTGTCTTCATAGCATTTCGTACATGCGGATGCGTCCGAAGTCCATCACAGGAGCATCCAACATAATCACCTACGCCATCTTCGCTTACAGCAGCGGGCTCTTCCTGCAGGTTGGACCGCGGTTGGATGCTACACGTTGAGCTTCCCACAAATTTTGCGGGAGAGCTTAGCTTCTGACTGATACAAATTAGGGACAATGTCGGGGCACGCACTCTCACGTCTGCCGGTTATACAGACACAACGAACATGACTGTCGAGAATTGCGTGAATTTCTGTAACGGGAAAAGCTATGTCTACGCTGGTGTTGAATACGGCCAAGAATGCTGTAAGTGGTGCCACCTCGGCGTATACCTTTTCTCTTCCCATTTCTATTATTCTGATCACACGATGTGGGATATATCAGATTGTGGGAATACTATATCGAACGGGGGAACGGCCGCTGCGGCCTCGGATTGTAGCTTCCCGTGCACCGGCAACGCGAATGAGCATTGTGGTGCTGGTTATCGCCTTAACTTGTACACGAGTGGTGCTGCTCCCCCTGCTGGGCCTACCGTCGTACCGAGCAGTGGACCTTGGACTTCCCTAGGATGTTATAGGTATTTCCACCTTTATTAAAAATTGAATGTGGATCACACTAATACTACTGTGCCTGCCTCATTAGCGATAGCGTCGCAGCAAGGACTCTAACTGTCCCCACAGCTCCCATTGGGGGTGCAGCCAATAATAGCGTTGAAAGCTGCACCGCTGCCTGCTCCGTCGGGGGTTATACCCTAGCCGGTGTGGAATACTCTGACGAGTGCTGTATGTACTATCTAGCGCATCAATATCTAGCGCTTGGCCACTCACTACTCATCTTGAAGATTGTGGCAATACTTTTTCCAACGGCGGGGCCCCGACAGCTGCTGGTGATTGCTCCATGGTCTGTAGCGGGAAAAGTTCAGAGATCTGTGGTGGCCCCGATCGTCTCAACGTGTATACCACCTCCTCCGGCACGTCGAACGGTGGTTGGACTTCCTTAGGATGCTATAGGTATATCCGCAGTCCTTCGATAGAAAACGTGTCACTAACACCTTACACCTGCCACATCAGTGACTCGCCAGCGAGGACTCTGACCGTCGGAACAAATCCCGTTGGCGGTGCTGCCAATAACAGCGTTGAAAGCTGCACCGCTGCCTGCTTGGCCGCAGGTTATCAGCTAGCCGGTGTGGAATACTCCGCCGAATGTTGTATGTACTATCCATCGCCTCAGTGATTGGTGCTTGTTCGTTGATCTTATTAAAGATTGTGGCAATACTATCTCTAATGGCGGGGCTCCGATAACTTCCAGTACTTGCTCTATGCCCTGCAACGGAAACAGTAAAGAGATTTGTGGTGGCCCCTGGGCTATTAACGTGTACAACCACACCAGTAGTGGCACTTCACCGCCTAGCAACACGCCTAAAGTTTTGCCAAGCTATGGACCTTGGACTTCCTTAGGATGTTATAGGTATTTGAAACCTTCGCCTCCTAAAAGACACTAACACTCTTATGCTTGCCCACTAGTGACAACGTTGCAGCGAGGACTCTAAGCGTCCCAACTGCTCCCATTGGCGGTGCTACGAATAATAGTGTTGAAAGCTGCACCACTGCCTGCGCCGCCGGGGGCTATTCCCTAGCTGGTGTGGAATACTCTGACGAGTGCTGTGCGTGCCATCAAAGTCCTTCATTTCCGGCCTTGTCCACTCACATCGCTTTTCGAAGATTGTGGCAATACTTTCTCTAATGGCGGCGCTCCGACAGCTGCTGGTGATTGCACCATGGTCTGCAGCGGGAAGAGCTCCGAGATCTGTGGCGGCCCTAGCCGCCTTAACGTATACTCAACCTCATCTACCACTACCCCACCGCCAAGCGGTGGATGGGTTTCCTTAGGATGTTATAGGTATGTGTGTCTTGCTGTTTGATAGAAACGGGTCCGCTAACACTGCATGCTTACCTATTAGCGATACCGTCGCCGCGAGGACTCTAATCGTCCCAACAGCTCCCATTGGTGGCGCCGCCAACAACAGCGCTGAAAGCTGTACTGCTGCCTGCTTCGCTGCGGGTTATCCCCTAGCTGGCACGGAATACTCTGACG
Organism: Russula foetens; assembly: GCA_003316565.1. Taxonomy (NCBI): domain Eukaryota; kingdom Fungi; phylum Basidiomycota; class Agaricomycetes; order Russulales; family Russulaceae; genus Russula; species Russula foetens. The sequence continues at coordinate 4,550 of QFFA01001692.1, forward strand.
AATGTTGTGCGTATTATCTATTGCCACAGCAATTCTCAGAGCTTGTCCGTTTACCCCTTTCTTAAAAGACTGCGGCACTACCTTCTCTAATGGCGGAGCTCCGACACCTGCTGGCGATTGTTCCATGGCCTGCAGCGGAAATAGCGCTGAAACCTGTGGTGGCCCTAACCGTCTTAACGTGTATAACTTCACTGGAAGTGGCCTTCCCGCGCCTGGAGGCGGTGGCGGTGGAGGAGGCGGCGGCGGCGGCGGATCGGTCTTCCCTGTCCTTTCTGGACTCCCAGCTGGATGGAAGTACAACGCCTGTTGGGTGTAAGTTCTTTCTCCTTTGTTATGTGTTGTGGAGAGCTGGGCTAAAAATGGGAATATTTAGGGACAATGCTCATGGACGTATCTTCCAAACGGAGCTCCCCGATAACCAAGCACTGACTGTGGAGAACTGTATTGCTTCGTGTTCATCTCAAGGCTTTTCGATTGCAGGCTTAGAGTACAGCGTCCAATGCTGTAAGTTTGATTGTTGCTGCCTATCAACCTCTTGGCCAAGAATCGCTAATTTCTCTTCACAGTCTGTGGTAACAACATCGTACAAGCTGGCACTATAGGCGCGGAGGCTGACTGCAACATGGGCTGCAGTGGAAAGACCACGTAAGCGTCTTACATTTCTACGTATGAACTACTCGGGTAATTCGAGAATTATGGACTCTAGCGAAGCATGTGGCGGGCCAAACCGACTTTCGGTTTACACCAACTTGAGCTCCATCACCGTTTACCCAGTTCCCACCGTGCAGACAACAAACCTTCCCGGAAATTGGCAATATTCGCATTGCATGGCGTACGTTGCATTCCTAAACTCATACGACCTGCCAGGGAGCTAACCGCTCACTTCCCTTCACAGCGAACCTGGTGCCGTTCGGGTCTTCCCATACCAGATTACTTTCCCCCTGAGCAACAGCGCTCAAAACTGTCTTTCACTCTGCTCATCTTTCGGTTATCCTGCGGCTGGTATGGAGTTCGGTGATGAGTGCTGTATGTGATCCACCCCGCTGCCCAGCGTTTATGATGCCCCTTAACATAGGTACATCTTTCTAGGGTGTGGCGATGTTGCGGATATCACCAACAACGGAGGTACGACTGCCCCGGAAACCGACTGCACGATGGCGTGCTCGGGCGACCCCATACACCTGTGTGGAGGTGCTCAAAGGCTGCAGCTTTACCTTTGGAACGGTAACTTGAATAACTGGCACACCCCTTCCAATATCGGTCAATACAAGGTACGGATAGCCTCCATGGATGTGCATGTGCGCTAAAACATCATTCTATGTAGTACCTCGTCCCCGGTCTTGTACCTCCGCTGCTTGCCACTCTCGGTAAGAACGGCAAGGTGTCCTTCCTCGAGAAAGGCGGCACAGGATTCCCGAACTCCACTGGCGCATACGAACTCGACTTGAGCCTCGTCAATGATTTTAGTCATGCTTGGCGCGAAATGCACGTCAAGACGGACGTATTCTGTTCCGCCGCTGTTGTGCTTCCGGACAAGGCCGCGCGTATCCTCAATGTTGGTGGCTGGTCACTTATATCGACGTACGGTGTCCGACTTTATGCCCCTGACGGTTCACCTGGTGTCAACGGCACCAATGATTGGGAGGAAGATCCAAACACCCTCAATCTCCAGGTACGCGTAGCGCTGTATCACTGATATCGGTATTCAATTGGTTTCCCATGCAGAGTGGACGTTGGTATCCGACAGCTGTTGTTATGGCCAACGGCAGTGTCCTAATTGTGGGTGGCGAGACAGGCTCAAATGCCCCTGCCAACCCGACGCTTGAGATTCTCCCCCGCATTCCTGGTGGCAACACGCAAATCTTCCTTGACTGGCTCAATCGGACCGACCCGAACAATCTCTATCCCTTCCTTCATGTGCTCCCTAGCGGAAAAATATTCGCTGGTGAGTTTGAAACGATCGACTTCCTGGATACCTTTGCTGACTTACAAGGGCAGGATATTACAACGAGGCACGCCTCCTTGACCCAGTCACTTTCGCCACTGTCAAAGTCCTGCCAAACATTCCTGGCTCTGTCACGAGTGGCCTGGCTGGTCGCACATACCCGATGGAAGGCGCGTCGGTCCTCCTACCCCAACATGCCCCTTACACGGACCCGATCACTGTCCTGATCTGCGGCGGCTCCAACTTTGGGATTGCCCTGGACAATTGCGTAACCACACAGCCCGATGTTGCCAACCCAACGTGGGTTGTTGAACGAATGGTTCGCGCATTCGTTACCCTTGCTATGAAGAAGTCACCAACTGATACATTTTTACTGATAGCCCTCAAGACGTGTCATGCCCTGTATAGTTGCTCTCCCGGACGGTACTTTCTTCATCGCGAACGGCGCACATCAAGGTGTCGCTGGCTTTGGGCTGGCAACCGACCCGAACCTGGGTGCTCTGTTGTACGACCCTACGCAACCTGCCGGCTCGCGTTTCTCGATCCTCGGCAACACGACCATCGCACGGATGTACCACTCCGAGGCCACCCTTCTCCCAGACGGCCGCGTGCTGATTTCGGGCTCGGACCCACAGACACCCGGATTACCGGAAGAGCTTCGCATCGAGGTCTACATTCCCCCATACCTAAGCTCGGGCCTCACGCAACCTATCGTGACCGTGCCAAACACCGACTGGGCCTATGGCGGGCAGTACCAGATCAACATACAGACATTCCAAGGTCAGACCCTGCGCGTCTCGCTCGTTGCGGCGGTGTCGAGTACTCACGGCAACACCATGGGAGGCCGCACTATCTTCCCCACCTTTACTTGCAATGGCAACACCTGTACCGTCACCGCTCCACCGAATGCTAATGTCTCGCCTCCTGGGTGGCATCAAATATTCATTCTTGATGGCCCGACACCATCTCACGGCGTGTTCATCCGTATCGGTGGTGATCCCGGACAGATTGGCAACTGGCCCGCTCTGCCTGGCTTTAACCCTCCTGGTGTATGAGCTTTACGCACGCTGAAAAACGAGGTAGACTCGCGTCGACTTGCTCGAACATTTACGACAATACCGTCATCATTTTTCTTCTTTAATCGTTTTTTTTTTGGGAAACCCGTTGTGTTGCGGGATGCGGTTCTGGACTGTCGCCTTAAATTAATACTATCTTTGACTACGACTTTCTTGACACACGCCTGGCCAGATTATCCCCCGTTATATTCTACCGCCTTATTTGTGGCCTTTTTCTTGAATAATAATAATGTCGTAGACATCACTCAGAAGGACTACCCACCCGTAGATAATGAACCACCTCACGGATTGGAAATTAAAATGCCCCATTGGCTGTTAGACATTTCCGTTCCCTTCGTCATCGTCATCTCTTTGAGCTTAGATCATTTTTACGCTGGGGACGTCGGCACCATCATCACATCCAAGCAATTGATGTTCTGATGCCCACAAGTGTGGAAACCCCAGAGATGAGAACGCCAGACAAATGGTGATGATATAATATCACGGCCCATACTCGAAATTTCACTGAGAATCCGCACACTGCGTTTGAGTTAGTGAAAGCCGGCCGACAGAAAACTGAAAGCGCCAGATGAAGGGTCAATTACAATGCCTTAGTATACACTGTGATGTCCAGGTGTTTATTTGCCTTAACGAGTTCTGTGCGATGACGCGGGAATTCGGGACGGAACCCCGGTCCGCGACTTTCAGCGGTGGCTACCATCACCATCACTGTCAGGGCTGCCCGGGGACGATGCACTATAAACTTCAGTGTTATGTGGCCGGTGGTTCCGACTATATCCCTATAAACATCGACCCATCAAAATGCTTGGACGGTCTCAAAGATCTGGTTCTTAGCAAGCAAAAAAACCGGCTTCTGTGTTAAGTTGGGTCGAGAAGCAAGGAAAGTCAGTATGTCTACAAGTACACTGCCAGATGCTGTCAAGTGATAGTAGGAACTACTGTACTTCATGTTGCGCCCATGAGCGGTGCTCCCTTCAACTTTGACAAGCTTTGTGATGTTGTGCTCCGCAGTTGGCCCTAGTCTCCCTGACCATGGCACTACCACTAGTTGGACAGTACGGAGTTAATTTGGGGACTGCTTGTACCTGAAACTGTTTCAAAAGGATAAATTAAGACTAGTATTATATTGATTACATTACCCTGAGAACAAAGAAAGAGATAGAGGTAAGTTGATGATAGTCACGCCCAGTGTACCCTACGCAGAAAATAATCCCATGCCTGAATTCCGGCCCTCCGAACCACATCATAGGTGTTTTTAGTTTTCCTCCATATAGCGGCACAGCAGGAGATACGGAGATGTCTGAGAGTAGCCAAGGAATTCTGAAAATGGGGAATGCCCATTCCAAGCACGAATAAGATATTGTGTACATTGCGACTCTCCTCAAAAAGTGCCCAAAACAATAGCACCTTGATAACAAACAATCTATTAAATTCTCGACTCGAACTTTCTAAAAGGAGAAGGATCGATGATGACATGAGCATTCTAACCATTATTTTCGACAGTACTTTGCTACTCACCTCGAGCAAGTTCCCTGGTCTCAGACATTGGCCATAATAAAAGGAAGGGAATGAAGGCCACACAATGACCGAAGAAGTAGTGATTGATCGCTCCGATATCCTGTGCCGAGAGGACATTCATGAATCGGCCAACTATCACTACGTAAAAACATAGCACACTCCAAGCCGCAGACAAGGTTGTTAGCACCTTATTGTCTTCTAGGAAACGGCGGAGCACTGTGAAACAAGAAATCAGTGCCCTTTGTTCATTTATCACAGTCCTCATCGCAAAGACTCGCAATGCAGCATGGGCTGCATCACTCACCTTCAAATCGGCGTATTACTGTCATAAATTGGCGCAAAGTCGTGAGTACGCCGAGGGCGAGCCCCATGATAGCCACGATCAGTGCGTTTCCAATAGTAAAAGGCGAGCCAGATGCTGAGCCCTCAAGCGAGGCAGCTCTCCTGGAAGCCAGCGCGGCGTTAAGTAGTACCACAGCAGGTCGCAAAGGTAAGATCGACAAGAAAAAATGATACACTGAACCGACCACGGAGTGAGCACATCACATCAAAGAGACACGGCAATCAACACAATGCTATAACACTCTCACCTTCAGGACGAAAGACAAATTTCAGGATGACAGGTGCCCAATCAACTTGGAAGAAACACGGGCAGATATCTGGCCGTTTGTCTTGGAACAGGCCGACGTAGTACAATCTGAGCACCAGTCAGCCCTAAGTGAGCATGCCCCTCTGTTTTGAATGATAAGAGCCTACATTATGGCTAGCAGAGTCCCAGAAATCCATTCCAATGTCGTTGGGACGGTCGTCTGTCCGTTGTAAGATGACATCGCCTTTGGGATCCCAAACGCTAAGATCACGGCCATGTTAAGTAAACGGTATCCGGTTAGCTGGACTCCTAAAGGCGGTTTCCGGTCTGCCTGGTCCTCGCGCCGTGTGGTGTTACATCTACAGGAGGAAGGTCATGGTAGGTGCTAGGGAATGGGATCGACAACGAACCTTGTGCCCGAGATTGTTGTGGGTACAAACAGTGCCGCGCGTTCAGCCTGGTCTACTATGTCGAATGATTCCCGCGACATGTCGTTTCGTGGAGTTGCGTAAAAGTCGAAAAGGCTCTCAGATGTGGTAGGATTGCGACTCTGAAATTTACCATCATATATATGCCGAAAATTTGTACCACGGTAGGCTGTGCTAGGTGCTGAGAGGGAGGCTGTGCCTAGCTAAGGTGCATCGCCTTCGTCATCTTTATACCTGTTAGACGCGCTTTCTATATTCTATACAGAACCCTACTAAGACGGCGCGTCAATTGAGAGTTGAAACTCTATCGAAAAACTACATCGCTTCTTAGTGCGCGCCCTGTGTCAAGGTGTCGGGTGCCAGTGCGCGCTTTGCTGGTGCATCCATGTTTTTGGCGGTAGTCACGCCTAGGCCGGACCAGAGAATTCTCTGAACTTGGTTTGCAATGGGGGTCACGTTCTCCGACCTGGTTTCCAGTTGGAGTATCCGGGATGGGCCGTTGGCGTCGAGTCAGTATTAATTTGCTGGGTGTAACTGAAGGAGAGCCCGAGTAGCTGCTGCGGAAACGAGCACTTCCGACCACGTGACGTGCGCCCCATTTCTCGCAATTTTCCTCTCATCTCACAGCCCTCCTCTTGCCCTTCCCCAAAGTTTTCTGGTCGAAGACACATGGATCGATCAAACATCGTCGGCCGATGTCACTCGTGCGCGCCACCTCGAAAATTCTGACATCCCACGTCGGGCACGCGTCGCACACTGCCCCTCGCAAGTCGGGCCTCGGTCTGGACCCTATCTATGATTTTACTGTATATAAGCTCAATCAACTTCCTTTTCGTACGTTCCTTTATCTCCTTTTGCTTTAGATCTTCCGCTCTCTTGGTCTTTTGGACACCGCTTAGTGCGGCGTGACGTTATGACAAGTACGATCTGTGCAAACTGAGTGGCGAAAAGGAGGCCTTTTGGATGCGTGAAGGTGTGTTAAAGGATGCGGACATTGATATCCGCAAATAATGGGAGACTCTTGATGTTGTCGTCCTTATCTGTCGTCTCATATGTCAAGGCGAGAGGGGTGAGGGGCGTGCAGTTGCGGTTGCGGTTGCGGGTGAGGGTAGGGTAGACTGTTGTCTACCTTGGAGGAAAGTGCGATGAGCATACAACCCCATGCGATCGCTATGCGCCAGTCGTCGATGCTGCCTGTGAAGTCTGAGGTGGTGTCCTTGCCGCTTGTTTGATATGGGAGGTTGTCGCCTGCGTTGAGTACATCGGGCGCAGTGAGCCAGTTGATGTGGGTGGTGGGTGGAGTCCTGAGGGTATTGGGAGGTCCAGTTAGCCCCCGCTTCTACTTCGCAGGACTCTTGAAAGCAGACACTCACTACTGAAGTTGAAGTGGGCTGGCCCTCCGAGACAGTGCAATCATCGCGTGGCACCCAGATTCATAAAGGCCGATAAAAACACGGGCCAAGGAATATGGTCAAGCTTTAAACGTCACGGTAATCATCATTAATTCGCCTTTACTCAGACGAAGACAATTCTTTGCTGATGACGTCTATGTCATTATTTCAGTATGGAGAGTGCTCCTAGGCTATCTTGATGAAGCAAAGCTTCTCTTGTGTCACTGGTACTGTGCTTTACAGTTAAAACCGAGGAAAACCTACCGTCGTCGATTCCGCCAATACGGCCTGGACGCCCTCTATCACCTGCGCATGCACCTCCCTCCTTGCCGCAACAACACCAAAATTCTTACTGCTGAGCGGATAGCCACAATGATCGAAGACGACGCCACGAGCCTCTTCGGCAAAGGGCGATCCAGGGGCGTGGTCCTAAGCCGGGGAAAAAAACGCAAAAGGGTCATTCATTCATTACAAGGTTTTTAGTTTTAGCGAAAAAGCGATTGAGGCGCGCGCACGAGAGAGCAAACAAACGCACCCATATTTTTTTCCTGATATCCATCGTCACCATTCTTCCCGAAAGCGACGGGCAGCCGCAGGTAGGCGCCAGCGCCGGCGCCGTCTCCGCGCACGAGGACGGCATACTTGGCCTGCGAACCCATGCGCACGGGCTGAGCGCACACACAGAGGCGCGAGACGACGAGCGCGTTGGTGTCGAGCGCCGCGTGGTCCTTTTCGTACGATTCCAGGAAGGAGAGTTCGTGGAGGGCTAGACGGGGCATGGTCAGCCGCAGAGGCTGCACAACACCTGATGTGGAGGTG
>QFFA01001701.1:15159-32621 GCA_003316565.1 Russula foetens
CGCCGTATCGTAATGCGACATGCAGCGGGGTCGAGTGGTCGTCATCCACTGCGTCTACGCACGCGCCGTGCTCGAGCAGTAGGCGTGCAGCCTTGATCTCGCCGTATCGTAATGCGACATGCAGCGGGGTCCAGTGGTCGTTATCCACTGCGTCTACATCCGCACCATGCTCAAGCAGTAGCCGTGCAGCTTTAGCATTGCCATAGTACGATATCACATGTAGAGGTGTCGAATGGTTGCCGTCCTCCGCGTCAACGTCTGCATCATGATCGAGTAAGAACCGCACTGCATCAACATAGTAATCCTCGGCGCCGTTGTCAAGGCTGGTCAATACTTCGTGTAGTGGTGTCCGGCACATCTTGTCCCGCACATTGATATTTACACCACGGCTAAGAAGTAGCCGTGCAACCTTGAACCCTCCGTGGTACGATGCCAGGTGTAGGGGAGTCGAGTGTTCGGTATTGGCCTGGGCGTCCACGTCCGCACCGTGCTCCAGTAAATACTGCATCACGTCGAAATATGTCTCATCGAAAGTGCGAGATTCATCATCAAAGGTTGGGTGGAGTGGGGTCCGGTGGCTCGAATCTCGCGCATTGATGCTCGCACCCCGCTCGACCAATACGCGAGTCACCTCGAGGAGTCCACGGTCCACTGCCATGTGCAAGGGAGTCCGGTCATCAATTCCTCGGACATCCACGTCTGCACAGTGCCCGAGTAGCAACAGTGCTGCATCAGTGTGACCTCTATACAACGCTACATGCAACGGAGTGCCGAAGTGACCTCTGACGGTTAGATCCTCTGGGCGCTTTGAAATGAGGTAATCCACCATGGCACGGAAGCCAAATCCCGCAACATGGTACAAGGGAGTTGCTTCCGGTCGTTTCAGAGGCACCTCGAAGTCACCGTGGCGCAGCCACAACCACGCAGCAAAATGTGGCTTGTCCGCGTCAAGGAGGTCGTCAGTCCCGTCCCGTATGTGTGCAAAAACGTTCCCAAACTCGGCATGGTCCCCAAAGTGTCCAGAAGCATACCGAGCTAGGGGAAAGCCGTCGAGGCCGTCTCTGTCAATGTGGGAGTCCAAACGAAGTAGGACGCTAAGACAAGCCTGCGCCATGATCGTATGCGATGGCTCGAGAAGGATGTGATGGTAACGAGAGGCGTCAACGGTCGAAGTGGCAAGGCGATCCGAAGTCAAGAATTCTTTGACCGAGAAATGCGAAAATTGAACCACTCGGAAAGAACAGCCCTTGACAACGGCAATCAAACTGGAACATGCAGATAGTACTGCTTGCTCTTGATCTTCCCACCGCAGATCTTCGTTTAGCTTCGGAGTCCCCCTCGTTGCGTCAAAGTCAACTGCGAGGACTTCTGCAAGCTCCTCCACACGAAGTGGCCGAACGGCAACAGTGAGGCACTGCAAGAGCCGATGAGCGTGCAATCGGTTCGGCTTGGGAATCTCCTGCAGTATCCGTTCGTACGTCTCGTCCAACGTTTCGGGCAACTCTTTGAGAATCGGTCGCACACTCGACGGGAGACAGGGCCGTAAACTTTCCAGTTGGCAAATCACCCAACGAAACCTGGGTGAGAAGTAAGAAAGCAGTCCTGAGAATGATATTATCTCCTTACATGCCATCAGCTTTCTCTGTGAGCGTCTCAACAACCAACTTTTTGTCCTCGTCTCGCCATCTCTTCATATTTCTGTCCGAGTAAACCATCGACCTCACGTAGTCTTCGATATCTTTCTTTTGCCCGCGTTGGTCATGAAGAGATATACACTTAGTTGCCAAAGGTTCGAGGGACGCCCGAATATCGACCTCAGGACGACTGGTCACGCATAGACGCAGATTCGGAAGATTCAAATTGACGAGTTTCTCGATGAGCCCCAACACCTCGTCGCGTGGCGGCGGAAACTTTGTTATATTAGGACATTCATCCAGGGCATCAATGATGAGATAGACTGGGACGCGCCCTGATGCATTGAGCATCTCTTCGAGGCATTGTATGAGTGTGCGGTCACTGGGTTGTTGCGAGCCAGATTGGTGGGATGAATGGTAGCCAAGTAGAATGTCGAGATAAGATGTGGATTGATAGCTGATTTGAACAAGGATAGAGGAAAGTAGGGCGCGGGAATCCTGCTTTCCCTTGTCCTTGTAATCGAAGAAAAAGTAGGCAATATGAGCGGATCCTGCGTCGCAGACAGATTTGATATCCTGGATAATCGACGAGCTGTAGGACTGTCAATAATAAAGACCATGATGAGCCTGGGACGGAAGAGACGAGCCTGAGTACACTCTTGCCGGAACCGGCTATGAAGACGGAGGCCTATTAGCAAAAGAAAAGCTGGTGAACTAGAGAGAAGTACGTTTTCCGTAGAGCCACAAGAATGATCCAGATGCTTTCCAATCTGTGAAGGTATTGCCTTGAATGAACCACAGGGCAGTACCTTCGTGGTGAGCGTTGCTCGCAGTGTTGAAATTTATAGACGGATCTGGGGGAGAGAGCCAATTCCGAAGGTCTTGTCGAATCTGGTTCCCTATGAGAATGATTGAGCGTTTTGAAAATTGTGAAAGTGAAGCTATGCGATGACTCACGCCTTTGATCGCCCATGTCGTTTGCAACATGTTTCATTTCTTCTTTTATTTGCTTACTGCCTAATGAGATAGCATTCGGTTGTTGCGCCAGAGTGGTTGGGAATAGACCACATACCGTCGATGATGAGACCTATCTTGTCGTCCACGTCCCTCACTCTATCGTCCACGCCCTGTACTTTGTCGTCGACCTCATGAGTGGCCTTTAGGCCCTGGGCACCTGCCATTAGTCCTTCATCTTGCACAAGTCGATCCAATCGACCCAACGCGTCCCCAATGTCGGTCCTCCCAATGAGCTTCTTCGCGTATCTCCCTAAGCCACCACAAGTCAACGTGGTCGATTTGTACTGCCCGTAAGCAACTCACTTGCTCTGCTCTGTGTAATTTCCTTTGTCGCGATCGAAAGAATGGAAAGCACCTCAACCATAATTTTGACCGTCATGTCTGTCATCCCCGCCGTTGGTGTCACCTCAACGTAGGTCTCCAATCGTCTGAAGAAGTTTTCGATTCGCTCGAAGACCGTAGCAAGCACGCCCTGATCATCGGAAACGGCCTTCGCAGCCTGGGAGAGTTTGGCGTCACGATAAACCCCGGAATAGATCGAATCAAAAAAAAAAACCTCACTGAGAGAAGGACGCCGATTCCAGCGAAGACCACTGCAGCTGGTTGGGATACCTGTACGCACAATCAAATATCAAATCCTCAACGACTTCAATCCTGAACTCTTGAAGACTTGCCAGGCCAATGCCGCCTCCAACGACTCCAGAAAACATGCAGAGGACATTGACGGTGGGATTCAACCACTTGGTCAACTTGTCATCAGTACCAGAAGATTGGTCGAACCCGGGAATTTGTTCGTAAAGTATGTTGAGGACGGCATTTGGAGAATCACAGTTCTGGAGTTTGTCGAGCAGTGGATGGGAACGGAGATCTTTCTTGGTCTTCTTCTTGTAAGCTTCGATGGCATTGTCGAAGATTGACTGATAGTTCGAGGATGAGGTGGTTGCAGTGGGGGCCTGGGACATGTTGCTCGGGATTGAGAGTTGATGGGAAACGTCTTCGAGAAGGACGAGAATGGGTGTATTGATTGGACCGATGGAAAAACGCGTTGCAGGTGACCTGGTCTGTGCGTTTTTCGACATGGGTTGTTAGACGCTCGAAACAAACTTCTAAGTAATTTATGTGTCGAGTCGTCTTAGCATATTGTTTTGGCACTGGCGGAGGCCGATAACTATTCGAAGAGAGAGCAGCTTAAGAGCGCATAATCTCAGATCGAATGGAACTCGTTCTCAATAAACACAACGGGATCCAGACCATACTTCTCAGTCTTGTATGGTGCTAAGCCGGAGTAGCCTAGCAGTGAATTTAGAAAGAGGGTGAGAATTAATGAGAAATGTGAGGCCACGATCCCGAGGGAATGAAAGAGAAGGGGAAATGAATGGCAGATGTCTGCACCGGCTGTCTCTATTCTTCCCTTCCTCTGCGAGGCCAGAGGGGGTTTATATACGCGAATACAAGACAGTAGAGACGAGTATTCTACATGGAAGACGTGTAAGGGGGGAAGGGGTGTGAAGAAAGTGACTGCACCTGCGTTCGATATTTGATGACGAAAAAGGAAGTGGGTGAGAAAATACTGGAATGGAGAGTGGGAGGTCTCGGACGAAAAGAAAACAAGGGAACGCATGATAATAGGGATTAATCGATCCTATGTAAGAGTCCTTACTTGAGAGGGGATGCCAACGACGGGCTGTTTAGGGTGGGGCGCACGTGTAGTCTGTTTGCCTTCGGCCGTAAGCATTAGTGTGTAGAAAGAGGGGGTGCTTGGTTGTGAGGGAGAAAATATCGAGTGTAAGCAAACGCGGGTGGACGAAGGATTAGAGGCAAGGAAGGCAAAGAGGGTGATCTGTGAAACTAAGCTTAGAGGGCGGGCGCATGTCACATGGTCGAATTTGAAAGTGATTATTTCCGAGGCTACAGCGCGTGCGATCTTTACAGTTTCAAACGTTCGTAAGCAGTGCTAAGGGTGACACTAAGGTGACTGGGGATCATGGGATGATCATGGCTGAAGCGAAATTGAAGGACTCGCGTGTGAGTTCCTAAGGCGGTGGAATTGAGTGGATAGAGGGGGAAGTTGAGAGCGCGAAAGGAAAGTTGTTATTCCTCGGACAGTCAATCTAGCCAGGCAATATACATACCAGACCCTGTTATTAAGAAAAGGGAGAGCCGAGGATATCAAAAATAAATGTTAACGTACGAGCAGACCGGGCAAACGAGGAGCACAGAGTATGTCTATGGAAGAAAAGAGAGCATAGGAAAGGGAAACAGTGCGCGAGGGGAAACACAGGACGAGTAGGTGCAGCCTGAGGCACGAGGCGAATATACCGGAGCCATATGTAATCCAACGCTATGAACGGAGGCGAGGTTGCGTCGGATGTGAAACCGCGTTGATAGGCGGAGACAAAAGGGTTTGAGGCGATGCATCGGAGTGGGCCGAGGGGGGAATGATAGGAGCACAAGCTAGCAAGTCGAGTCGAAATAACGATCGGAGGTAAGAGGAGGAGGAGGAGGATGAGGTTACGTTCGGCCAACTAACTTATGCCAACGCATGAAAGACTTATTAGTACTTATTCCCAGTGGAAAACCCGTATGACGAGGTCAAATGATGTCAAATAATATCGAACCATAATAATAATTTTTTAAATATTTGACCTGATTCGAAAAATTCCGAATGAAATCAAAACATATCACATCAGATCGAATCCCGGTCTTGTCGATGAATTCCATCCCTGTCGCGCATGCATATGCTCATGGAGTTCATCCGCTGGGCTCCCTCTGTGGATAGTACTAGTCTGACTTGGTTCGGCCATACGTGTAGCTACAGGTCGTACGGTATACCATATTCGTAAGCCCGCCTTTCCTCATCGCACGCCCTTTCGTCTAACATTCTTTCTACTTCTCACAGGTATTCTTTAGCCATAGATTCAATCAGTAGATCAAATAATGCCAAAGACATATTACTGTGATTGCCAAGAAAAGTGCAAGGGCAAGCGTCGAAAAGTCTGCAGAACGACATACTGGAATCATGGGCCATATTGCAATCCCAATTCCCAATTCTCAGAAAGGCTCCAGTCCATATTGAACAAAGACCTGATCCTATATGGGGCGCCGTTGACTGCATCGGAGGGCCCTGGTTCCTCCAGCGGTGCAGGCGTGCCTTCCACCACTAACTCTACCTCTCAGGCTGTTCCCCGAGGGGTACAAATGCAGGAGCCAGGAGCTGACAGCTATCGTGAACGCAACCCTGTCCGTGCATTTGGCATAAATATATCCGACAACTAACGTATAGTTCCAGGATTCCGAGCGTGGATCCCTAAGCACAAATGCTCTCTCTAACTCTCTCGATGACATGTCGCCGTCTGGACTGCCTCCCGATTCGCCGCACAATCAGGACAATACTATTGAGGACTTGCATGGCCACCTTGGGGATTCTGATTCTACGCATACAGATGACGGCGAGGACACACAGCCACCACCCCTAGACACGTCTGATCACTGTGACATCCCATCTGGCAACCTCGAGGATCTCTGGATGCAAGAAACGATCCATCTCCACGACCTCAGGATCAGCGCGCACTTTATACAGGCGCTCCGACTTGTTACTCTGGATGACCCTGTGCTCGGAATGTCTACCGAGGCCGTCGAACGCTTGCGAAATCCTCCCTGCGAAGACCCCTCTCTTTCTATCGACGATGACATTAAACTGGCGATCGAACTATTTCTGAACAATCCATCAAAAGATACTTATGAGAAGAACCGCGCGTCCATACTGCGCCGCCATCCTGATGATATATTACATAGCTACTACAAGACCAAGCGCTTGGTAGCGGATTTAACTGGCATAGACTCCATCGTGCATGATATGTGTATTAACTCGTGTGTCGCCTATACAGGTCCATTTTCGGACTTGGAGACTTGTCCTGTCTGTTCAGAATCTCGGTACGACCTGACCAGATCTCAATCCAACAGTAGGAGGGCAAGGGTTCCGCGGCAGGAATTCCACACTATCCCCGTTGGCCCACAGATCCAGGATCTATACCGAAATCCCGAGAGTGCATCTCATGCCCATTATCTTCGCGAAGAACGAGCGCGCGTGTTATCTGAGCTCGAACATAAGCCGTATCTGGATGAGTATGCTGATGTGCTCCATGGCGCAGATATGATACAGGCGTTTCAAGATGGCCGCATTGGAGAGGACGACATCGTTCTCATGTTCTCTATTGACGGTGCCCAGCTCTATGCCCAAAAGTTGTCCGCATGCTGGATCTACATCTGGGTGCTGTTAAATCTGTCTCCTACTGTGCGTTACAAGAAGAAACACGTCCTTATTGGGGGGTTTATCCCTGGGCCGAATAATCCCAAGAACATAGACTCGTTTTTGTTTCCTGGCCTTGGACACCTTGCTGCTCTCCAGAGGGAATCCTTAACGATTTGGGACTCTGCACTTCAATGCAAAGTTCACTCTCGAATCTTCCTTCCCTTAGTCACTGCAGACGGACCTGGAATGATGCATATAACCGGTTTTGTGGGGTACCATGGCAAACACGGGTGTCGACTGTATTGTGGCCTCTCTGGGCGACGTGAGCGCCAAGGGAAGCATTATTTTCCCGTGCTCCTCAAGCCGAGAGACTATGATGTCGAAGGCAGCTCACATCCTGACGTCGATGTTAGGATCATCTGAGAAGCGTCTCATGAACATTACCTCAAGAATCTATGCCTTCTCGTAGCGTCCCAGAATGAGTCTCAGTACCGCGCTCGACGTTTGGAAACAGGGATATCAAAACCATCTATATTCTCTGGACTCGAACCCTCTGGTACTCTTGGGCTACCCAGGTCCGCAGGCTCGGACATCATGCATCTCGGCGCGCTCAATATTCCTGATCTTATGATTAGCCTTTGGCGGGGAACCATCGACTGTACACGCCCGGACGACAAAGCAACCTGGGACTGGGTTGTACTGCGGGGAGAGGCGTGGCAACAGCATGGCAAGGCCGTCGCGGACTGTCTTCCATACCTTCCAACTTCTTTTGACCGCCCTCCTCGCAACATCGCAGAGAAGCTGACTAGTGGGTACAAGGCTTGGGAGTTTCTGCAATATCTGTATGGTCTTGGGCCCGGCCTTCTTCTGGGCATCCTCCCCAACGTCTACTACACTAACTATTGCAAGCTCGTGCTCGGAATGCGCCTTGTGAACCAACATAGGATCACTCGGGCTAATGTTTGCGTCGCTCAACTTGCACTGGCGTCGTTTGCTCAAGAGTTCGAGATCATATATTGCCAACGTTTAGCTACTCGCATCCACTTTGTCCGACCTTGTGTACATTCCCTTGTCCATCTGCCGCATGAGGTGATTCGGATTGGTCCCCCAATCTGCTCCTCCCAATGGACGCTCGAGCGAACTATCGGAAATCTGGGGGTGGAGATCAAACAACACTCCAACCCCTTCGCGAACTTATCTCAGCGTGGAATTAGGCGGGCACAAACCAACGCACTCATTGTGATGATTCCAGGTCTCCCTGTGGATGACCCTTCAGAGGGATACCATCCTCGTGGTTCTGTGGACCTCGGGGACGGGTTCATGTTGCTTCGCGCGCGTGAAGGAAAACCGAGAGCTCTGCGGGAATGTGAAGCAGAGGCTTGGTATGACTTATTCCCCGCTCTTCAAAGAGGGGACGAGATACTTGTTACCAGGTGGGCAAAGCTCCGTCTGCCCACTGGCCAGAATTGCAACAGCGCTTGGAAGGAACTACAAAAACCACTTGAGGAGCATTGCACAGCGCGGAACGTCAAGGTATGTTGTCCTTGTATAAAAATATGGTTGCTCTGTATTGATTGACGTTCTGAATGTACTAGATATGTATGGATGACGAAGTACGTATTGCGGAAGTCCGTTTCTTCGTACAAATCAACACCGCCAGAGACTCGGTCCTCTCGGCGGATGGACGTGATTTGGGCCTTGCACTCGTATCCTTGTTCTCGAAACCAGACGAATCCTTGCTTTCCCTTTCCATGAAGACACTTTGGTCTTGTGAGTACCAGGGCGACAACTCACTCCGGTTCATCAACGTCAAGAACATACAAGCTGTCGTCGCGATGATACCCCACAGGGTGGAAATACCCAGGTTGCTCTCGTCTGAACGTTTCTTCCTCGTGGAGAAACCAGGCCTCGATGTCGCTATGATGACCGGTGTCGAAGATGGCGTGTCATAGTAGCATGCAAGCATGACTGTACACACTACGTTAACATTGTCGACACAATCATAATGACAATTGACTCGATTTTAATTGCACGCGCCGTCTCGTCGACACTGAGGGAGGATTGCCAAGGTTGGACAACGTCCCTGTATCCAAAAGAAGAAAACTTCGAACCGTTTTGGGATTAAATAAAAAACATGCAATCCCGTTTTTTTCTGCTCGCCGACTTTCTACCTTCAACCTCACTAGATGCGAAAAATGGCTGGACAACCTTTCCATGGATTGCACACTTTTTCGTACCATGACAGTGGGTTGTATGACACTGGCATTTCTCATTCCCCAACTGGCAATGACTTGTCTTTGTCGTCCTCTGGGAGCTGCGTCTCTGGCCCTCTGACACCTCTCCAAGGGTCTCTCCTCTCGCCCGTGACCATCTCTCACCTGTCCAATAACGATGCAGTCGCATATGCAGCAAAGCGGGGCCGAGAAGATGGCGCATATAATCAATTAATACACACGTGTCATCGATTGGAGCAAGAACTAGTGATGGAAAGACAAGCCCATAATGCACTGAAGTACGTATGTCCATTCCCCGAAATCTACAACGATATAATTGCTAGGCACAGGGAGACGCATAACAAGCTCATTGAAACCCACAGCGTTCTCACGGGCATGTTTGCAAACATCCACAACACGAAGAGAGCTCGTACAGACTCGGACGAGCTAGGGGATGGGGGCTGCCCAGAACTCCGAATCACACCCACCTTTCAAGTCACCTCTCTCGAACCATACTCGCATTTGATGTATCCCCATATCAAGTACTGGACGAAACAAGAGTGGACAATCGCCGAAAAGAACATGCCCGCAGTATCTGGCCCTCGCGGAGGAGGAAGGTCGTCGCAAGGAGAAAACGTCATGACGCTTTACCTGGAGAATGAAAACGGGACGCCTTTATCTGGTCCAGACGCAGCTAAGATTCGAGCAACTGCCCGGTCAATTTGGCGAGGTTTCTATGATGCAGGTATAGCTCCAGTGACATGGGGCGACGTGATCCTGAAGGTCCAGGAATACTATGAAACCAAGATGGAAAGGAAGTGGGAGGTGTTACGATTCTGCGAAGACCACTGGAAGGTAAACAAATTGGCGACGATGACTTACTCTCAATGGTACAGGCCATACCATAAGAAGATGGAAAAAGCCAAGCGCGACGGCCACACTGCAAAGAAGCGTAGGAGCTCGGCCGAAGAATCCAACGACTCCGACGCATCGGGTTCCTCCTCAACTCCGAATTTCGAGACGCCCTTTGAAGACGAAGATGTTGCCGAGCCTGATTTATCAGTTCCTCAAGTGGAAGATCCAGCACCCAGTCAGGTCGCCAGATCAAGGGCCCCCAGGGCACGACGTGTCACGGTAGCGAATCCACTGTACGTGCTTACGTTGTCTGTTGAGTCTACTAACAGTTTCCACCTCAGCACAAACGTTTTCGATGACTCTCGTGCATCAACAGAATTTCCGATCCTCGACACGGTCCCAGATATCCTCCCTCCGCCCAATGCGCCTGGCCCCAATTGCGAGCCTCCTGCCGTCCAACTACCCACCCCAGACGATTCGGGCGCAATCACGGAATCGGCTACCCTCCTTCCACCCAATGCGCCTGGCCCCAATTGCGAGCCTCCCCCCGCCCAACCTCCGACCCCAGGCGATTCAGGTGCGACCACGGAATCGGCTACCATCCCTCCGCCCAGTGCACCTGGCCCCAATTGCGAGCCTCCTGCCGTCCAACCTCCCACCCCCGACGATTCAGGCGTGACCACGGAACCGGCTACCAGCGACACTGTGTCGCTGGCTGGCAATGCAAAGGAGGCGAAAGACAAGAGGTACCAGCGACCACAGAAGATGGTCCCTGGCCATGCACTGACAGCAAGGTACGAAGTATGCACCTCATATCGAAGGCATCTACTAACTGTCCTGGCAGAAACCTTTGCGCTGTCGAATGGTGTGCGTCACACCCAGAGGGGACCCTTGGCGAATTCAATTGGTATTTCGACAGCCTCTCTGCAGAGGGAGTATCGGTTCGCATTTGTTTTGTACACCCACACAACAAGACTAATGACAGAAACCTAGGTATACAAACAGAGAGAGAAGGTTGCCCTCAAGGAAGCTCGCGCCGCGGTACATATGATGCATGTCTTAGTCTAGTTGCTTTCTGACCAGCACCACAACGGAGCCATAGGTACAACAGGAGGGCATCCAGCGGGTGCTCCCCCCCCAGCGCGCTCCGAGGCCTGTGGAGAGTGAGAGTGAAAATGTATCTCAACCACAGGTGGTGCCAGTGAGTACATTACATCCACCTCTAGCACAGAAGTCTGTCCTTGACTAAAGCGGGGCCTAGACGCAGGCCGAGGGTGCCCTGCGAATCCTTCCACCAAGGAGGGCCCCGAGGCCCCCGACTTCCCTCAACTAATCGCATTATGGTCGTCCCATGCATCCCAAGTCGTGCATGTAACCTTTTTTTTTCAAAACCAAAACCAATTCCGCATCAAAAAATCGTTCCAGGTGTAAGTGCATGTAAGTCGCGTTGTGGGCTGTCGTCAGCCGAGGTGAGTCACACAATTCGATTTGCTACGATTCTCCCTGATCCTTTGCGTTCAATTTGTTTCGATACGATTTGTTCTGATTTGGTAGTATAAAATGTATTAAATTGTCAAAATCAAATGACATCAAACGTGTTCAAATGTTTGATATGATTCATGCACGCTCGATGTGATTCACTGTGTGATCTCAAATCAGATCAAACCAGCTCAAATATTCGATCTGATTCGTGTACATTCCGTGTGATTTGAAGAAGTGTTCATTTTGTCAACTTATGTCAATTCATATTAAAGTGTGTGAAATATTCTACATAATTTGACATCATTTGACCTCGTCATACGGGTTTTCCACTGGGACTTATTGCTTGACTAGACTACTGACTGTACAGGAGTAGGTCAGCCACGTACGTGGGAATTTGTCACCAGAATAGCATATTTTATTTTTGCCCTCAGATTCACTCGCACCTCTTATAGCGTCTCTCGGTGGTGCGGTCCTGTATGGTGCGGCCCTGTATGGGTTTCAACAGTTCAACAGAAAGGTGGAAGGCGTTCAATTGGTGAGTCACTTTTCAAAAGTTCTACCCTCTCGATTCGAGCAGTCCTACCCTGTCGAGGCCTCCCTCTCGATGATGAACACATTCACAAAAAGATCAAGCTCAACAGTCTAATGGATTCCTTTTCCATCTGATGACCTTATTCTGCAATCCTGATTTTCTTCCACCCCTCCCTCATCCGATGCGCTTTGAATTCTCTCTGACTAAAACTCCGATTTGGCAGGCTTTTTTTTTTTTGCCGGGCGACGTGATCTTGCGCCATCGACGGATATCGCTACAGTACACGTCCAGCTTGTCGGTCAGCATACCTCACATATGACGGACACATATCAGATGTATCCATTACGGTAGATACTGTGGTCTAAGTAGCTGTGTTACTGGCACGACGTCTCTGACTACCGTAGACCACTTGTTGGCACATGGATCCACCATTTAACCATCTAGTGTAGTGAATAGGCGTGTTTCCGAAATGGGGATGAAACGTAGCGATGCGCTGCTAAGATGTATCTTCCGAGTCTAGGAGAGCACCACCAAATATTAGCGAACAAACATGACTTGTCACAGCTCCGTGGTTGGGACGAAACAATTGTCCGTGTAGAAAATTATGCCAAGGTTCGTACAATCTACGGTGACAGATATACAATGATACAGCTGACTCGAGCGAGCCCGGCAAAGTGAGGAGTCTCATAGCGCCGTCCCGCGCTCAAAGCTCGCGCGTATTTCCGCGGTATATTTGTCGAAGTAACGTGCAATCTAGGGAAAAGGTATAAGGTATCAGACCAACTCGAGCAAAGACCAAAGAAAGCTCTACCTTCTTGTTGAAGATGCGGTTCTTCTCATTGATATATGTGATATCTCCAGTATCCTCATTTGGACGTTTCCTGGAGAACTTACGCCGCTTGTCGAGACTAGCAAAGTAGGTGATCAATGGATGGGGGGAGGATGCACATACGATTCAACAACGTACTCGTCATTAATCTTGCCGATAACGCGATCAATTGCTTCGTCAGAAGGCTTGTTGTCCGCATAGAGCAAGCTATTCGCGTCACGGTAGAGGCTTTCCGCTGCCATCTGCTGCTGGTGAGCAGTCGGCACCATCTACGAGGCCAGATTCAGTGCGTGTCAAAGGCATTGGAGGGATAAAAAGGGTCACCTGTGAGCTCGAGGCCTGTGTTGGATCGAAGCTTGTTAAAGAGGATGTCGAGGATCCATTCTGTGAAAGCGTCCCCGGTGCAAGCCCCATCGCGGCCTCCTTTTGTTTATTGTAGACCTCCAAGTCAGGCTTGAGTTTATCAACATCCTTCTTGTATTTCCGCCGTGCGGCATGTGAATCATCTAAAGAGCCCATGAACATGAGAAGGGTCGACGGAAACCAGTGACGACGACGGCGAAAACGCACCATGGAACTCAAAGTCGGCCCTCCGCGCCTTCCTCGCGAGCTTCTTCTCCCACTCTTCGTTCTCCTCGATCGTCCACTCCCAGTTCTTCTGCCTCTCGACGTCCTCGCCTCGCTCCTCCGCATCCGCCCTCAGTCGGAGCGTCTCAGCAAGCTTACGCTGCTTCTCGAGCCGCACGAGATCGCGGACGGTATTTTTGGTCCTCGAGGATTCCTCGATCACAGAGGCGCGGTTCGCGAGTGCAGACGACCGCTGTAACGGCAGTGAGGAACGGAAATAGTTGTTTGGGAAAGAGACAACGACTCACCATTTTTGCTCTGAGCTGCCGCAACTTTGCCTGCCTTTCTTCCATCGTCATTGACTTCGTTTCAGCGCCCTCATGTTCGTCGTCTTGTTCGTGATTCTGGACGCCCGTTACGTCGCCTTCTGGGACTTCGTCGATCTCGTCCGGCGTTTGTGGTCCATCCTCAGGATTCGCATGTTCTTTTGGGCTCATATTTCCGGGGAAACGGGGAAAAAGAAAGAGGTCTAGAGTATTAAAAGTGTAGTGAAGGAAAGTATGAAAGCTAGTGATGAAGGATGGGGTGGAGGTGGGTGTAGAGGTCTCAACACAGCTCACGCTCGTCGCAACACAGCACTGGAAGCCAACACGTGACATGTGGGAATACATTTCCTATTATTAACCGCCGAGGATAAATACGTTATTGTAACTAGACTAGAAATGCCAGTGTTAGTGAGTGCATTCGTAAATTCGTCGTACTGTTCCACAGGAGACAATGTGCACATGTCAATTTGACGAAAGGGACTGTAATTACAGCGAGGTGCTACATAGGGTTCTGTACCCAGATGCGCCCTTTGGTAGAATCAAAAAAAAAAAAAAGGCCGTAAACTGGACATTGAAAACCGAAGTCATCGTTCTCTGGTGCATGGCACGTCTTAGTGATGTTGCGCACGCTTGCTCGCAAGCCGTATGCGCTCTCCATAAATGTATAGTAAAATCGGAATAGGAATGAACGCGCACGAAAGCAGCGCAAGGAGAGTACTCGCCCACCCGATGCCGAGGTTGTTGTACATCGCCGCCCCGAACAGAGGGAAGCCCGCGGCAAACGCAGACCGCATGAGGTCATTCCCTGCGAGCACGCTCGCAGCATATCTTGGGTAAGAATCGGCGAGATAATTCAGCACGACGTTCTACGGAGCGCCCACGTCAGCGGCAATGCCTCATCATCAACGCCCACAATCAAAAAATGGCACTCACCAAGAGTAGGATCACTGACATGGGGTAGAGACTCGAACCCATGATCGGCACAACCCAGTGGACGCTGGC
Source organism: Russula foetens (assembly GCA_003316565.1). Taxonomy (NCBI): domain Eukaryota; kingdom Fungi; phylum Basidiomycota; class Agaricomycetes; order Russulales; family Russulaceae; genus Russula; species Russula foetens. The sequence goes on from QFFA01001701.1 coordinate 29,869, forward strand.
ACGGGAGGACCAGCCGAACCAAAGCAAAGAGATCGGGGCGAGAATTGAGGCAACCATCGCGACGGGCATCCGTTTCTCAGGTTTGATCTTGCCGTTTTCGTCAAACATCTTCTCCTCGACGCGATAGATATAATACAAGTATGGCGGAAGGACGACAAAGACCCCACACAATATGCCGATGAATGCGAGGCCAAGTAACTGTGGTTCCCAACGATAGACTCCAAGGAACACGATGGGGAATGACTCGAACCAGAGGTAGAATGTCGCATAGATGAGTGCGGTGTAGAGGTTGAGAATCAAGACGATGGGCTCCTGGAAATTAAGCGTGAAAGGTCGAACCAGTATATCAAGGGCGATGTCGCGTCCGGTCATGCTTTCAGCCTCGATCTCCGATTGCGATTTGAGTCGTTGGTCACCGGTTGCGTGGCGAAGACGTTTGGCGCGGCGGTAAAGAATGTTGGAGGAAGAGGTCTCGGGGAAGAAGAAGAAAAGGAAGACGCATGTGAAACTGGACAACCAGAACAGTTCCCACATCGTCCATCTCCAGCCCTTTACATGCACGGCAAAGTTGCCAACAATGGGACCTGTCGCAGGGGCACATGCGGCGAAAGCGCTCCAGATTGTCATCCCATATACCCGCTTTTTGGGGCTATATATGTCCGCTGCGGATGCACCTCCAGTTGCAAGGGATGGTGAGCCGACAAAGCCCGTGATGAAGCGGAATGCCAAGAGCATGCCGAAGCTACTTGCCAGGGCCGTGGGAATTAGGAGGAGAATGAAGAAGAACAGTGTGATCAAATAGATGGGCATTCGGCCGATGTAAGGCATCTCGCTCATTGGCGACCAAAGCATGGGCCCTGTTGGGAAAATTGCAGATCAGTAAGGAGTGAAATGGCTTGGAATGCCAAAACGACGAACCACTTCCGGCGCCGAGCAGGAAAAGTGTAAGCCCAAGAGTTGCAGCGACGAGACTGACATGAAAATGTCTTGAGACGTCTACGATCCCAGCAGTATATATAGCAGAGCCGAAGTATACGGAGAAAGTCAAAAGACAGACTTGACCCATAACCCAGGTTTTCTTGAACGGCGACCAGTTCATTGGGTTCTTCACGAAAAAATTAATGTGATGTGCGGAGCGGATGACAAGCTCGACATACCTCTGGATCAGTGGGACCATACCAAGTTACCAACAAGGAATCAACCCCTTCCTCTTTTTCAGACTTTATGAACTCTTCCGGTGTTACGAGGGTGAGAGTGGATGGTAGGGGTCCCGAGTTGGTTGGCGCACGCGCTTCCTGTTCATCGTATGCGCCGAAATCGCGCCCATGGTTCATTGGGTCGTCATTATCTTCTATTGGTGATATGGTGGTTATCTGGCCAAGTGTGGTCGTTTGGCCGAAAGTGGTCGACTGTCCCAGAGTAGTCTCGCTGCCAATGGCGGAGGGTTTCTTTTGAATAGCTCTCTGATAGACACTAGGAGGCGTGATTTCATCGATGTGGGGGAAATACGTCGTTCCGAGGACAGCGCGGACGATGACTGCGAATAGAGTATCGTGGAATAGTCCCGCCATGACGAGCGTCCTGGGGCAGGGAGTAGTGTGGGTGATGAAGCAAGAGTAACAGCGTGCATGGGACTAGTTTATAACGGCGCAGATGCGAGCACTACGGAGGGATGTACAGGTAACTGCCATGCTGACTAGGATAACGGAGGGTAGTAACGCGTTTGACCGAGCTTATAAAAGCATGCATGTATGGGTGCACTGTCAAGGAACGAGCAGAGCGGAGGGAAAGTGGATGAGCAGCACCGCCACCCGGAAGGCTAGCAAGCTCTATCCTTTTTTGGATGACACAAGCGACAAAGTCTGCTCCGTTCGGATTACATACACCATCATGGGCGCTGTACACAGACTGTCTGGGCACTTTACCCCGCGGCTTTACAGCATCAAGCATCATTTCGGACGTCCTGTGCGTCAGCCAGTCGTGTAAGAAAATGCCAAGGACAAGCTAGGAACCGACAATCTCGGGAATTGGCTGCATGGCCCTTCCACGGGCCGCTACCTCCCGTATAACGTGGCAGGGACGGGAACCTGAAACCCATGCGCAGGGCTACGGAAAACGTACCCCTCAGAGAATACACTGTAGAGGACTGGCAACCTGGCGAACTCAGTAAAATGGGAATCGATTTGGGTTAAGTTACCTGTGACCGAGTTATGTTGTAACGTGACCTTCGTCGTTGTCCAGGCCATCAGGCCTCAGGTCCCCTCCGTGTCCGTCACCCCTGCCCGCCTTGCGTGCTCGCTCCACGCCCGATCGCCTTCCAGAGGCTTCCACTGCCCTTCCCCTCGCTTTATCGTCCTTTTCCAACTCACTTTCCCTCGCCATCGCTCTTTCGACTCCGACTCACCACCGCACGACAGCCACACACGTCATGAAGCCTTTGTCCTTATTCCCAGCCTCAGTCAACTCGATCGCAATCTCCCTTCCGTCCACAGCGTTAGATTTCGTGTGGTTCCGGTATACTCGACTTCCCCGTGTTTCCCCTTTCATGGATCCACTGCCTCACTTACTTTAGCATTTCGTTATCCTTACTTAGTCTTCGGGCTTCATGCTTACTCTCGATCGTCCTGTGTACCCTCGCGCGCCGTGTCCCTTCCATCTTCGTCCTGTTTCCTTTCATCCCCTTTCACTCTTTCGTTTGCTCTCCAATTTGTCTTTCTCCTTAGAACCATTCCTGTGTTCAACGTTGCCCGATT
>QFFA01001712.1:0-10419 GCA_003316565.1 Russula foetens
GCTCCTCATCCTCTGGTACAGTCACCTCCAACTCAAGTACTCCGTCGCTCCCCACTGCTTTTCATAGAAAGTAGTAAGTTCGCGACAATAACCACCTCCCTGACTGGAATAAAGAAAATCATTCGTCAGCTAGTTACACACCTATTGAGGACGAAAACGATACCGCCAAAGTCAAGGGATTACTTGCGCAAGCCCAAGCCACCGTTACAGGGGCCACCGAGAAATTACAACAACTACGCCAGTCCACAAGTCGTGCCCCATCTCCAGCACGCATCTTTACCTGAGAAACAAGTCCGTTTCCTCCTCGTTCCAAATCACCTCTCCAGGCAATCACACAGACCGCGACACCACCTGCATCCAAAGCCAAAAGAAAACAACCCGCCACAGCACACACAAGAGCTACTTCATCCTCCTCAGCTTTCCAGCCCACAGCTCTTAGTTCCTCTGCCTACGTACCACCTGCAGCACCTCCAGTCGCCAGTTCCTCTCGAGCCCCAGTACCTAGTCAGCCACCCAAGGCTCCTACCCCACCAGTTCGTCCACGAACCCCAGTTTTTGTACCAGCACCACAACCACCACCGGGTCGCCCACCCATACCACCACCTATGGCTCAACAAGGCGGACAACAACAGGCTGCAGCCCCCCCACGACCAATTGGGACACCCCCAGCGTCGTTTGACGGTTCCGCATCCAAGGCACAGGCATTTTGGCAGGCCCTAGACAATTACTATGCAATCAATGAAGACGCCTATGATACAGTGGCCAAAAGAGTAGCATCAGCCCTTGGCTACTTCCAGATTGGCACCTGTGCCGGAGAATGGGCTGCCAAACGTATGAAAGCAGCCGCCGCACATACCCCTAGAGATTGGGGAACTTGGGCGCAATTTCGAGATGCATTTAAAGAACAATTCATCCCTCCACAACTCAAAGTGGAGGCCATCGGCAAAATGCATACTACGCCTATGGGAAACTGGGACTTTAACTCCTGGTATCAAGAATGGAGCACCTATGCAGCAGATGCGGACGTGGATGAACAATCTAAGATGTTCGCTTTTAGAAAAAACCTGAACCAAGGTTTAAACCAGAAGCTCCTTATGGTCACTACCCAGCCGGATACCCTACCCACTCTCATAGACAAAACACGAGAAATCGACAGAAACTACCAAGTGTACGGAGGAGGACTAAACCGTCCCTCCTGTGGATCATTCAACCGGCGGGGCCGAGGCACATCGATCCACGAACTATCTATTAATCCTGACGGAAATACTACGGAGATTGCAGCTAATACCACTAGAGGCCGTGGACGCAGACGCGGTACCAACCGCAGAGGACGTGGACGCCTCACTCCCGAAGAACGAGCTCGCCGTCTTAAAGAGAACCGCTGCCTCTACTGCAATGAAGAAGGACATTTCGCGGCTCAGTGTACCAAGCCACCAAATCGTCATCCCAATCCTCCTGTCCGTCAGTTGGAAACAAGTGAAAATCAATTACCCCAAGGCGACCTAGCGGAGTCAATGTCTGGACTCCAAGTCGCAGTTATGCAAACCTCTGATATAGTTGATATGGAAATCGACTCCGCATCTTTTTAGATCCCTCTCCTGCTGCATCGTCAGAGAGAGATGAACCACTTCCCCAATATTGTACCATTAATACCGTCGCTTTGGGTCAGACGGTCTCTGCCAAACCCCTTGTAAATGTACGTACGATTTGGAATACACGTGTACCTTCTATTCGCATTCCAGTCCGAATCGTATGTAAGGGGAAGCAAATTGATGCTCGCGCACTCCTCGATAGTGGCGCTGAAGGCCTCTTCTGCAATACAGCCTTTGTGGTCAAGAACAAACTACCACTTTACAAGCTTTCCTCCCCGGTGTATCCAAGAAACGTTGATGGAACGATCAACTCCCAAGGCGCAATAAACTATATTGCGCGACTACAAATGAATATGGGTCCACGACATACGGAACAAATCCAGTTTTTTGTCACCAACACGGGGAATCATGACCTCTTACTAGGAACGGATTGGTTAAAGAAACACAATCCTAATATCAATTGGGCAAAACATTCGCTCAGTCTAGATCGTTGCCTGCCGCAGTGCTATGAGGACAACAATCCTACTCCTTCGCCTCGAATCGCCGCTATGCTTCCCACCGATGAATGGGAAGAACATATTGATGATTACTGGGATTCAGCAAGTGGAAACACGGACACACTTGACTACACTATGACAACGAGTGGAAACACGGCCACACTCGAATACTATGACCTATTGAATGGCAACTCGGACACATTCAATCTACATGCACATCACGAGAAATACTTAGGACTGTCGCGATCGCGGCCTTCGGCCGCGTTCGTGACCTCCACGCACACTCCGGGATCACATGACCTTAAGAGGGGATCAAGAACGATGCCCCTAAGTCCACCAAGTCTGCCCCTAAAGCCAAGCTATAGTCAAGCATTGAAGTCCAAACCTGGGTCACGTGATCCTGAGAGATCTCACATGACCAAGCCACGTGACCAATCACGTGACCCCTCCGTACTTTTGAGATCACGTGATGTGTCATGTGCCCAAGCCCAGTCACATGCCTCTAACAGACAAGCGGTCCACATTGAAGGAACAGCCCGCTTCGGGAAAGTGGTCCGCCCAGCTACCGATGTCTGGAAGACAGTCGGAACGACCAAGTCGATGGGGATTCCCCATAGCCTCTCCTATAGATCTCTAGACCCGATCCCTAGATCGCAAGCCCGATCGATAAATATTACTCAGCTGCGCAGCATTGCGTAGTAGCCTTACTCATCTGCGTAGCAGGATGACTCATGTACGTCCACACTCCGACATACAGCTGACTGATCAGCTTGTACCATATATGGATAGATTACACCCGTTACCTGTACTAGTGCCTGCCCTAAAGGCTGCGCATGGACCACCCTGTATTAGTATATAAGACCTGCGAATTGTAGTGAATAGTCCCCAGACTATTCTCTTGTCTACCCCCCACTGTCCACTCTGGAGCCCATCCACTTCGCTCCCTTTGCTCTATCACTGTTCTTGCTCCACATCTCTGTCCTCATCCTCTACTACAGTCACCTCCAACTCTCCGCCACCGTCGCCGCTCTCCACTCTACTTGTTAAAAAGTAGTAAGTTCGCGACAGTAGAATAGTCTCCTAATATTGGAGCTGACTGTTTAATAACCACAAGTGTCCCCTGCTCTTCTCTCCAACCCCGACGTCCCTTTTGACTGGATCGCCCCCTACTTTGAAGACGATCGCAACCCTCTTCCCGACAACGCGTGGGACGCCCTCAATGGTGTCTACAACTATAACATCGCCGCTGCCAACCTTGCTATCCAGCAAGTGTTTGCACCGTTGCCCATCGTCTCCCCCATTGCCGGACCCTCTCACTTCCCTTCCGCGTATATCTCCCCCACTCTCTCCACTGTTGGAGGACCTTCTGGGCTCATTGTAGCCTACGACGCCGACAAATCTTCGTCCTCTCCGTGGTCGTCTCCTCGCCCAGCACCGTCACTACCCCACTACCCTACTCCGTCGCCGTCAACCTTTCTCCACGTCCTCGCCACTGTTGCTGCTGAGCAACCTTACGCTGTCGCCGCCGCACCCTCCTTGGAAAACCCAAGCGTGGGTATCCAATCGTCCCCTTGCCTCCAATATCCACTGACCGCTGCCGATGAAGACGTCCCGGAGCTCGCTTTACCCTCGCCAGTCGTACACACCACCGTTGCGACCGTACCGTCGCCTGCTCCCTTGCGTGCAGCCTCACCGGACTACATCGTTCGTAGTCCCTCGCCCATCGTTGCTGCCGCCCCCGTACTCCCATTTCCCGACGTCGAACTCTTCCCTCACCTTTTCACGCCGCCTCCTTGCCTTGCTGAGGTCAATAGGCACCCGCACTTATACAAGGTCCTCTACGAAAGAGGAGAACAAATCTGGTGCCCGTCCATCGAGTTCTTAGACGAAGACCCACTTGGAGCAATCCCATGAGTCTCGGACCTAGGGGATCATTGCCCACATTTCATTACCCGCTTCCATGCGTTGACTTACCATGACGTACATGTCAGTCCCATGGACCTTCTTCCGTCCGTTACCATTTGTGCTAAGGTCGGACTACACCCTTCTTCCCTCTTCTTCCCTTTGGGTTATATCGAGACTTCTTTCATCAATTCGCTCAAATTCTTATTCAGACAATTTCCTCCCTTTTGGCTCCAGTACTTTGAAGGAGTTCTTGTACCCCTTCTTTGCTATGATTTTCTTGACGGTCGTGTGGTCACTGTAGTGGGCCACCTTCATTTTACTTCAGAAGGACTTTTCGTTATTAACCGGCATACGCGTATTGAAGACGCACTATGTACCAAACTGGAACTCTTTTGCTTCATCCCGTCTACTCGTACGCCTGTAAACCCCCTTCTTCACATTTCGCCTCCTGCCGCAGAATTACCTTTGTGATTACTAGTAAGTACTTACAAAGGTTCCAAGTGCAATAAAAGAAGGGTTTTAACTTTTACAAGTGCCCCAAAGTCTCGTATCACAACTTGAAGAAAGGCTTTTACACCTTAACATTGTCCACTTAGCGGACTTAAGAAGCCAAGTCCAGCTTACCTACTGGAGTGAAATCCACTTTGTCACTCAAGCGCTCCTCGACTTCCTGCCTTTCGGCTACACTCTTGAACCCACTAAGTTTTACGAATACGTGGACTACCAGTTCCCCGTATTAATTAATCGCTGCTTACAAACGCGCGCCTATTGGGCAATTCATCCCACACACACCCTCGACCAGTCCATAGTATCGGAAATCACACTTTCCTACGATGAAACCTTCTTTTGGCATTACTACGTCCCTGCCAAAACCCAGGAAATCACCCAGGCCATACTCCAAGAGAATAGAGTTAGATTTCTATCCCGCTTTCACCTGTCAGAAACCGAAATCCACCTCGAGTTTCAAGAAATCAGAATCCTCGTCACAGATCACGGAACCCAGCTCGTCGGAGCTCTCGGAAAGGAGTACTTTCACAAGTGGGAAGAAACCGGTTGGCACACTACCAACATCAACCACAAACAAACTCTAGTTAATCCCACTGAATTCTTCTACCCCATCGCACTACCCAATGCCCAGGGACGTGAAACCGAATACCAAAGGAAACTTGGTATTATCCTCCTCCAGCCAGACCATCTCGGAATCGACGACAGTTACTGGAACACGGTCGACAGTACGGAAATCGCCTCAGATCTCCCAGAATCCATGCGAGCCAACACCCCGGACCTCATTCCAGCCCTTAGCCCAGCCTACACTCCACCACCAGCTGATCGTTGCGGTTGTGGAATAGATGTTTGTTATTGCGACCTCCATCGCCCTGAAACTCCTCCCACTCCTCCTTACATTGAACTTTGGCATCCGCACTATTACCCAGCACCAGTCCCCGGATTACACTACGATCGAATTGGATAAAGCCACCACCCTGGCTTATATACTTGCCAACTTACTCCTGATTGCGTACCTTGCTATCATCTATCTAGGAGGCAAGATTTACTTCATCGAAGAGTGGCAATACGAGCACGCTAATTGCGTTATCACATTCGTCTACTTAGACGAACAAACTGGCAGAAACATCCCAATGAGTTTCGCACAGAAACAGGCGCACCCATCGAAATCGAGAGAGAGAGCATTCAGCACCTGCCATTCCAGTCATAGATCGCAGAAACAATCCGTTCCTACTACGACGCCCAGCCAATCAGGATCCATCTCCGCAGGTCATATCCCGGATACCGCAGATCCAGTTACCTTTCGCAGAACCTGACGACGAATTCGTCTACCCAACCTTGAACAATCCACCTCCACAACCGGTACCCTCACCACTAATAAACGCATACAGCCTGACTAGCTCGGACGTACCCGAAACTCATAACCGCGTCTCACAAGTCTCCCTCCCGGAGAAAACCTACATAGCACTACAGATTCCAACCTGTACAAAGGCCGAAAGCCGGTCCTTCTTGAACCACTGCAATTTCCTACTCGGACGTCATCCACGAGTGGAAATCAATCACTGCCTCTCCGAACTCTTACAAATTTGCCCAATGCCTGGGATCTTCCAAGGCCTCATTTGGAAATACCAAGTCGTTATCACCACAGACGACGTACGCGAGGAATACCACATAATCATACAAGATCCACACGACATAAACCACGTTTATCTACGAGCCGCCTACTCAGTTCGCTTTAACTGGGATAATACCGGCTATAGACTCACTTATATATGAGTGAAGAGTGGGAAAATCTAAAGAAAGATTACCCACAAAGATTCCAACCGGACCACAAAGACCTAAACCACATCTACACCTGTTTTACTGACTGGTTCATTACCCTCTTTCAAACCGAGCGAGTGATTTTCGCACTTTGGGAAGGCGAAGTCCTCTGGAGTTATGGACTAGGAAGATCGTGGAGATGAGATTCCAACCAGCAAAGGGTTGACCCAACAGAAATTATCAAAACCTATAACCACCTAGAACAACTCAGCGAATTCAACGCACACAAGGGAACTGCCCTTTTCGGAGACAAAGCTGTCAAGTGGAATTCCAAAAAAGAATTTTGGATGTATCTTAATAACCACCTCCCTGACTGGGATAAAGAAAATCACTCGTCAGCTGCTTACATGCCTATTGAAGATGACGAAGATACTGCCAGAGTCGAGGGACTACTTACACAAGCCCAGACCACAGTTGCAGGAGCGACCGAGAAATTACAACAACTACACCAGTCCTCAAGTCGCACGCCATCACCAGCATGCGTATTTACCAGAGAAACAAGTCCGTTTCCTCCTCGTTCCAAATCACCTCTCCAGGTGATCACACAGACCACAACACCACCCACATCTAAAGCAAAGGGAAAACAACCCGCGACAGCGCACACAAGAGCTACTTCATCCTCCTCAGTTTTCCAACCCACGGCCCTTAGTTCTTCTACCTACGTACCACCTGCCGCACCCGCAGTTGCTAGTTCTTCATGAGCACCAGCACCCAGTCAACCACCAAAGGCTCCTTCGCCAACACCACCAGTTCGCCAACCCACACCGGTCTTCGTACTAGCACCACAACCACCACCAGGTCGTCCACCCACACCACCACCTATGGCACAGCAGGGAGGACAACAACAGGCTGCGGCCATACCACGTCCAATTGGGACTCCCCCAGAACCCTATGATGGTTCGGCATCAAAGGCACAACCCTTTTGGCATGCCTTACACAATTACTACGCAATGAACGAAGACGCATTCCCCGAAGTCGGCAAAAGAGTAGCATCAGCCCTCGGCTACTTTAAAATCAGAACTCGTGCAGGGAAATGGGCTGCTAAACGAATGAAAGCAGCTCTTGAAGCCAACCCTAGAAACTGGGGAACCTGGGAACAATTCAGAGATGCGTTTAAGGAGCAATTCATTCCTCCACAACTCAAGGTGGAAGCCATTAGCAGAATGCATGGCACTGCAATGGGAAACCAATCATTTAATGATTGGTACCAAGAATGGAGCACATACGCTGCAGACGCAGATGTGGACAAAGTTTCCAAAATGTTCGCTTTCAGGAAGAACCTGAATATGGGATTAAACATGAAGCTCCTCAATGTCACTCCTCAGCCCGACACTCTTGCCGGCCTAGTAGACAAGGCCCGGGAAATTGACAAGAATTACCAAGTCTTTGGAGGAGGATTACAATGCCCTTCTAGAGGATCATTCAATCGGCGGGGCCGAGCTTCGATCCAAGAACTATCTATTGGTCCTGACGGAACCACCATCGACATAGCAGCAAATAACACTCGAGGCCGAGGCTGCGGATGCGGTTCTAACCGCAGAGGACGCAGACGTCTCACTCCTGAAGAACGCACTCGCCACATCAAGGAAGGCTTATGCCTCTACTGTTCAAAGCCCAGACATAGAGCCGCTGCATGTCCAGAAGCACCCAAATGCGATTTCAATACGCTGGTCCGTCAGTTAGAGACTATCAATGAAAATCAAGTACCCCAAGGCGACTTAGAGGAGTCAATGGCTGGACTCCAAGTCGCAACTATGCAAACCTCCGATATTATCGACATGGACATCGATACTGTACAAACTCCTTTTTGAAGCCCTCTCCTGTCGCATCGTCAGTGAGAGATGTACTAGTTCTCTTCTCTTGTAACATTAACACCGTCGCTTTGGGTCAGACGGTGTCCTTTGTAAATGTAAACATGATTCGGAATACACGCGTACCTTCTATTCGCATCCCAGTCCAAATCATGTCAAAGGGAAAACAAATCAATGCTCGAGCTCTACTGGATAGTGGTGCAGAAGGACTGTTCTGCAATGCCACCTTTGCCGTCAAACACAAGTTACCTCTCTGGAAATTACAAGCCCCAGTCTACCCTCGAAACGTTGATGGAACAATTAACAAGCAAGGCCCTATTAACTATACTATGCAGTTACAAATGAATATGGGCCCAAGACACTCAGAACAAGTACGGTTCTTTGTAACCAACACGGGAGCCCATGATATGCTCCTCGGGACAGATTGGTTAAAGAAACACAATCCTAACATCAACTGGGCTAAGAATGCCCTTAATCTAGATCGTTGCCCACCGCAATGCTATGAGGACAACAATGCTAGCCCGTCGCCTCTCATGGCTGCCTTACTCCCGTCCCTAGAAGAGGGAATACAAGTTGAAGACGACTTTGAGCTCTCAATTGGAAACTCAGACACAATTGAACTCATCACAGCGCATAATGAGAAATACATAGGACCGACCATTGGAAGAACTACGGTCTCTACATCACTAGCCATCTCACATGGAACCAAGCTTGCGGAGATTCCACAGGAATTCCGGCAATATGCAAAGGTCTTTTCAGATGAGGAATCACAACAACTACCCAAACACCAGCCATGGGATCACAAGATAGACCTTCTACCGAATACTACGATGCGCAAAACAGGAATTTACAGACTTACACTACCAGAACGCAAGGCATTACAAGAATACTTAGACTCAGGCCTAAAGAATGGCACTCTACGACAATCTGAGTCCCCTTTCGTGTGCCCTTTCTTCTTCATAGATAAGAAAGATGGCAAACTTCGACCAGTACAAGACTACCGTCCTCTCAACGAGATTACAAGAAAGAACACGGCACCTATACCTCTCATCCCTGAATTAGTAGACAAGCTACTCGGTACACGGTTCTTCACCAAGTTGGACGTACGATGGGGATACAACAATATACAAATACGAGAAGGCGATGAATGGAAAACCGCCTTTGCGACCCCTCTCGGTCTCTACGAATCACTAGTCATGACATTCGGGCTTTGCAACGCCCCCACGACTTTTCAGACCTTCATGGATACACGCTTCGCCGATCTCATCGCCCTCGGACATATGATCGTCTACCTCGATGATATAATGATCTTTGCATCCACTTTAAATGAACTAAAAATGTGGACACACCGCGTTCTCAAACGCCTCCAAGAATTGGACCTCTACTTATGAGCAGAGAAGTGCTCTTTCAACCAACGATCGGTTGAATACCTAGGCCTCATTATCTCTGAAGGAGAACTACGCATGGATCCAGTTAAACTCATAGCCATCAAAGATTGGCCACGCCCAAAATCTATCAAGGAAATACAGAAATTCCTAGGCTTTTGCAATTTCTATTGCTGCTTTGTACAAGATTACTCGACATTAGCACGACCACTGTTTGACCTAACCAAGAAGACAATGCCTTGGAATTGGACACCCTCATGTGAAAACGCATTCACCACGTTACAACGCACCTTGACCACTTCACCAGTCCTCGCGCTCCTGGACTACGATTGTCCATTCACACTAATCACGGATGCAAGTGATTACGCTACAGGAGCTATACTTGAACAAAACGACACATTAGGTCGTTCACACCCAGTCGCCTACTACTCAAAGTCACTCCAGCCAGCTGAACGCAACTAAGAAATCCACGACAAAGAACTACTAGCGATTATACACGCTTTGAAGCACTTCCAACACTACCTGCAGGGTAGTCCACATACGACAAAGATCTTCTCAGACCATGCAAATCTCAAGTATTTTACCACGAAACAAACACTGTCACGACGTCAAGCACGTTGGTCGCTATTTTTGAGCGATTTTCACTACGAAATTATCCCAAAACCTGGCAAAATGAATAAAGCTGATGCTCTGTCATGGCGGCCAGATTATAAAGAGGGGATAGCATCCAATAATGCAGAAAAAATCTTGCTCACCCCAGACAAATTTCGAATTCAAGCACTACATACCACGGCAATTCCTATCGCATTAAACACAGATTTGAAAACAGCGATACAAGACGCGATCAAAACGGATCGCCTTACGGGCCAGCTACTAAAAGAAATCCTAGTTAGTGGCCCTCGAA
>QFFA01001714.1:0-19760 GCA_003316565.1 Russula foetens
GATGGAGGTACTGGTTCCGGCATTCTCGGTGGCGGGCCTGCCACCCGAGGTCGTTGTGGTGAAGGAGGGATAGTCCGGGCAGTATAGTAGTTCGAAGGGGACGGAGATCCTTTAGTTGATGTAGGAATTTGTATCGTTAAGGGCGGCGGCTGGGACTTGGGAAGCTCAATCAGCGATATGCTGCCATCACTGCTGCTGAGGAGCGTCGGTGGGGATGGGGAAGACGGAGCTGAATGGCCGGGACTGGGGTTGCTAGGCTGCTTGTCCGTAATGCGTATATTGATGTTGACATTCGGCAATTGCAACATCTGGTGGATCGGTTCTCTCCAATCCCCTATCGGTGTCCCCGGTGTAGAATTTGTTGGCATTGTGGTCACGGTAGGCGATGGGTTGTCTCGTATTGGCGAAAATGGGGATTGGGAGGTAGGAGACAACGAGGGCTCCTTAAAGTACCATAGCTTGAGTGTGTCCTGGATGACTTCCCCGACGATACTTTCGCCCTCGAGTTTTCCACAGACGTCTGAAGTATATCAGAAATAGAGAAAACAGAGTAGCAGAAACGTGCATACCTCTGAAAATAATGGCACTATTTGGGATCCAGACACTACCAAAAGCCCGTCTCGTCTGACCAATGTCCACATAAACGCGGCCCGCTGCGTCTGGGTTGTCGGTGAGGACACTGATCTTCTCATGCTGGAAAGTCTCAATCGGTTCGATTCGGAATTTATTCCCGTAGTGATGCGGTGACGTAGGGAGTACATTGTAGAAGTGGGGATTCTGCTTGAGGGTCAAACGCTTTGGGTCCTTGAAACGGCTGAAGTTCCACAGAATTTCCTTCAGACTCGAACTTTTACTAAGCACCTCTGGTATACGAGTCAGAGACCATGAGTGAGCTTGTCAAAGTCGGTGCTTACGTCGTACGATGGTGGGGCTTTTATCAAGAAGGGACTTGTGGAGACGAAACTCGACAGTCGTCGTCTGTTCTGGAGTAATTGGCTGGAAATCGATATTAGACCGAGAAGCGAAAGTAAAAATTTCTCTCGTACCTGCTCTTTGGCTTTCAGCCAGTTTAGGATGTTTGATGAAGACTTATCATTAGCCTTCGCTGCGTTCATTCTGCCTTGGACAGACTTGGTGCCGTGGTCACCCTTTGGGTGGTAATGCTCTTCATAGGCCTTCAACACCTCCACAGCAATGTTGAATTTCTCGTCCGCGACTTTCGATGTCTTTGTTTTCGCATCAGCTGCGGACTGTAACGCATCGTCAACGTGTCCCAGTGCCCTATCGCAACATGGTCAGAAACAAGATCTAGAACGAACATTACTAAGTGCCATTACGTTCTCAGCATAGCATCTGAAGCCGGTGTTTGTCCTTGGGCTTGGACGAAAATTCGGCACATGGAAACTAGCTCGTTGGCTTGCTTTCGGTACGCCCTGCCAATATTCTTCATATACTTTACGAATGATAGTGGGTCAAATCTGGGAAGTGGACTCTGAGGCGTAATGGTAGCCATGAATGGTGAGAGTGAGGCGTCGGTTAGACGAGAGTTGGCCGCACAGACAAAGGCCAACTTACCTTGGGTCAACATCGAGAATAAGTACGGGATTGAAACTCTATGCGTAGCATGCAAAGAGGACTGATCGTTCTATGGAGCATTTCTCTGACTTTCAGGAAGTCACTCAGATGACCAGAGTAGAGTCGGTAAACTACATGCTTCGTTTCACAATGCATGTGTGGGGTGTGGTGGTCGTCCGCATGCCGGTGCTTTGCCAACAAACATGGACGGGAATTCCCGAATTCCGACCCCACTCCGCCGAGATCAGGGGTTAGGGTCCGATTGCCCTACTGACTGACCACCAACGACCAACGCCAACCAGGACGACGGACGAGCGGTTACTTTCGCCCATTTTCGACCGGTGATTTTGTTATGGTACGGCTTACCCATTTATATAACCCATACGTACCCTGGATCTTTATCACTTGCTGAGTCTTGCTCAGTGTACGTCCGAAGGGTTTCATTCTATTCTACCAGAGTGCTCTCAAGGGTCGAATCCATGAAGCTGTAAGCCTTTCGACGTTGAAGATTCATTGGATACGTATACGGTATCATCACGGCTCGAGGCTAGTCAATTCAATTAAGCCCGAACCGATCGCAGCGATTGAGAATTCCGGAAGCTGGCTTGCATTCCAGCGGGGCCACAATAGGACAAGGACATCAACAGGACGGCAACAAGTGGCCATTGCCGTTTGCTGAAATCGGAAGGCAAAGATTCACGCTCCTAAGGCCATACAGGTTCTATAACCGTGCTACAGTACGAGGGTCAAAGGGCAATTGTGGGACCAACATTCATTTCATAGACCGCACCGGGAGAAATATGTCCCAATGTACCGGGTCCGTATCCCCAGACAACGACATCGATGGTCACGGAGGCTTTGTATGTCCACAGCGACCTCCCCCAGATCGCCTATGACTTCGTGGTCTTCCCTGGTGCATCACAGGGTCCTATTTTCGGCTTTCTGACTTCCCCAATTAGCTATCAAGTTGCCGGTTCAACGGCAGCGTACTATTGTGTTCTTTGCTGACCGGGGATCTGGAGGGATATCACACCGCGCGTCTCATTCCGTCGTCCAGAATGCAGCGCTAGATCCTGGACAAGTCGGGTAATTTCCAGTCGCCTTGCGTACCCAGCAAGGCCAGCGCATAGTATCCTTCTCTGTGGGTAGTTTTAGGGTTTCGTAGACTCGAATGGGGCAAGGCATCAGATATAGTAGTAGACCAAAAGCACCCGATGCGCAGTGACATTGAGCATGCTGTACTGTAATACTATACTGAAATACGATCAGTCTACCGGTTGGGGCAAACACTGTAGGGGTTACGCCACAGGTCGTGTCCTAAGCAGTTAACGTGTGCTTGTTGTGGCCTAGTCGGAATTTCCTATTCTCCCAAATTAAGGCGCCATCATGTCTCTTTAGCGCCAAGACTGTAGGGATGGGGACCTTCGGGCGCTACGACACGGGTAAATGGGTCAAGATTAAACACGCTGTAACCGCACTGCCGGTTGTTAACCGTGACCCTTGGCTCGCACAGGGCGGAGGCTGAAGTACAGAAGTCGGACAAATGTCGGACATTCAAACCAAAACCGCCTCGCCGTGGTCTCAACAACGATCGCTGTCATGCAAATTGGGAAGTCCTGGCCGGCATTTCAGCGTTTCCGTCACGAGAGCTCGATTGTCTGCGCAGCACAGGAAGGATGGTAAGGACGCCCTTGCAACACGCACTTTGCATGTTTCTCAGCCTCCGAGGATTCGGACATTGCGATGGCACCCGGACCCTTACTGATGGCTTCGTGACAGTGGGGAGTGATTACTGTTAGTATTGTATGATACGGACTTGGGGTATCGATATGTACATAGTGTAATAAATGTTAACATGCAGTGAAGGAGGAATGACAACGCCAACCAGGGCGTGAAAATAGAAGCATAGTCTGCATAGGAGCGTACGAACCTATGACCTAACCAAGTATGGAGAGCAATCGTGCAAACAACCCTGTCTTCGGAATCTCCGCAATTGCGCCCACTGGGCTGACCAAGACCCATGAGGAAATATCTACGTCAATAGACGTCTCGGGGTATGCTCCAGGCATGACGCGGATAGATGATCGTCGAGCCTTCGACGAGTTTGGCAGGATAGAGGTGGGCTTTGGTTTCGCAGATGGCTTGGCGGTACTGCTGCCTCGAGTCGACCTCGTATTGACTTTGTTTTGACTTTGTTTAGATACTATCTTCTTTTCTTCCGATTGGGGTGACAGCTTCGAGGGGGTGGTCGATTGGGTATGAGAAGGTTGGATGACTCCGTTTCTACGTCCAGAGTGCGTCATTGGTGCGACGTCAATTGGATCCAAAGGTAGTTCTGGGCAGTTGAATGAGGAAGATGTGTGCAGCGTGGGAAGAACAGGTGAATGCGGCGGCAGATCGCTAGTGTGCAATGTCACGTTTTCCGGCGTCTCCTGGACAGCAGGCAGTGGACTGCCTCGCGGATGAACCGATTCTGAGGAAGGCTGTGGTGTGGCAGAGGGGATAGCGATCCTTGAGGATCTGTGCGTGGGGGTCTCAAGAGACGCTGGCGCAACAGACGCTAGGGAAACAGATGTGTGGGTGGTCGTCGTCCAAGAATCGATGGTGGGCTGCTTCGGAGGAAGAGAAACCAATCGCTCCTGATGCCTCCGAACTTGTGGAGAGTCTTTGGTATGATGGCCGTGGACTGGGGAGAGTTGTTCGCCCTCAACCCTGACGCATATCGGCAAAGGAGCGAATGACGGGGTAGACGCGGAAGGTGCGGAGTGCTTCTCGCTGGTGACATCCGCGATATGTGAACACGCAACCTTTGGAATAGATATCAGAATCGACGTGAATGAAGTCCTGTGATAAACCAGGTCCTTACAATTGGGCCTCGTCGTTCTCTGAGTTGGTTGAAGAGCCTCAGGTGCTGTTCATCCTTTTCGTTTGCCCGAGTCATCCTTTCGATTATCATGGCATCCAGTCCCTGCGATCTTCCCTTTCTGTTTAGTGACTGATGGTCAATATTTGGGCCAGAACAAGTCACCTTGGATGTACCGTCGCTCTATATTGAAGTAATTTCTCTTTGGCATCTCGAAAAGCGTTTGACGCCTTGTCGGTCTCTGTTGTCCCCGCTTCCGCTGCAAACTTCAGAGCCTGCTCCACAGTAGACATAGTTCTTAGGGATAATCAGTGGGACTTATCAAAGCGAGATGAGAGGGACCTACGATGTGAGTATCCCAAGGTGTCGTCCCGCTTGCGGACCCGAGGATGTCTCCGAGAAAAGACGGCACGCATTCACAAGTTCTATGGCCTGTCTTTGGTACGCCCGGCCTGTGTTCTTGATATACTTGGTTAAGAGTACGGCGTCGAATCGTTCTGTTGAGACGATTGGGACCCCCATTGGAAGACGAAGTGAATTCATGGTATCAGAGAGATGAGAGAGGGTAGGTGTGTAGGACTGACCTTGCCTTGCCCTACTCTTGGGCATAAATAATCATGCCAGCGCTGAAGGCCTGACACATATGGCTTGCACATTCTGGGAAGGTTGGTACAGCTTCTGCCCAGCCTCAGGCTCGGCACTGCCTTCTCTTGAGTAGGTAAAAGCTGTGACAGAGGACAATGAGATTGTGGCCACTTGGGCGTGGTAGTCGTTGCATGAACGACCTCAACGAGTCTTCAATGCTACTCGCAGCAGTCACTTGAGGTATCGCGGAATAGCCTAAGGCAATGCGCGCACAGGAAATCGACCGAGATCGTTTAATTTGGCGGCGGCGGTGAAGTGCCAAAGCGACTGTAGAGCCAACACCCCAGCCGCGGGACAGACTACGTCTAATAACGTAATTTATTCACACTCAGCTCGCCTCGTTTTTGTTTCCGCCGTCACTCCGCCGTCTTTCGTGTGTTTCCCGCCGCGTGTATCGTCCCTTCAACGTCGCAACATCGGAAAAGTACTTGCGTTCATTCACTTTCTTCCTGTCCTACTTCTACTACATCCATTTGGAGGGTGCAAGATTAGTCGGCGACTCAGACACTTTCCCGACTTGCGTCTCTCGATACCCAGACACATGCCACGGAACGTGCCGCACAGCCCGCTGCGATCTCTGAATTGCAGCATTTCATCATTTCATGAGGGTGCACAGGAAGCGTCCTTTGGTTACCAGCCTGTAAGGGTTTCCTTTGCCACATTCTGTTTCTGTAACTCGCCAACACATTCAAATGAACAATGATGCCTACTTTCCGCTTGGGAATCCGTCAGGCGCTTCATAAAGGCGCCATTTCCATTTAGTATCAGGCCGGCTGAGATAAGGTGCGTCTCATACACATACATAAGACGCCGTCTCACATGACATGTCACGATTCTATTATGAATCTGAGTTTTCGATGGAAGGAAACGGTACCGTATTTGTCCTCAAAGGGTGCGATGACCTTTGCCTGCGGCATTGCGCGTTACTGATCTCGATATTATCAGCCTCCGTAATGGCCATCACTGCCGCCAGCTGGCATATGCGAGTTCCACGATTTGATGGCGCCGGCATAGCATCCGATCTGACTTCTCTGCCCTGACCCTCGTTGATTCCTGCCCAATGGCTGTTGATAGCGCTGATGGTCTCATGCTCGCACTAGAGTTCTCATTTATTTCCCAGTGGGCACTTGTTGTTCAATACTTCTGCCGGCGTCAGGGATGCAATACATGGAAATCTCCGAGAATTTTTTGAGGCGAGGTACCTTTAGGTCTATACCATGACGTCAGGTTTCCCAAGACAATGCACAGCCCAGAGCTTTGTATGTAAGTTCCGAGTATCTCTCAAATCCTCGGGCTTCCGGTCTAGAGCCTCCTATCCCAACTTCCAGAATCTAAGGAAATGACAAATCAAAGGGTGGGCGACGTATAAATCTTGTCCATCCTCGCGCCATATGAGACGTCGTTTCTCGACTTTGCGATCATGGCTACTCTAGTCTTGACCATGCCTCCATCCCCAGGCCTCCCTTTGAGCTACGAGCATCGCACCCTCAGGGCGCACGAAGCATACAAAGCTGCTGGCCCATCGCTCTCCCTCAAAAGCACGTCTTGGCTCAGAGGCCAGTCGATCATGCGTGGGACCCTTTCCTCTCCCAGGGGCACTTTCGATGTCGTAGCGAAGCTAGGGACCACAACGAACACCATCGACGCTCTCAAGAAAGAACTCGGGTTTTACCAGAAACTTCGCCATTTGCAAGGACACTGCGTCCCTAAGTGCTTTGGCTACTTCTTCAGTCCGTCGGAGGACCAAGACTTTGGATGTTTGATCCTTGAGTATTGTGGCAAGCCAATTCGTTCGATGTACGATAGTCAAGGCGACATACCGTTTTCCTTGAGGTGGGACCCTCTTTTAGAGCCAATAATCCGATCTGGCCCATTCTAATATCCGGGCTGTCAAAGACTGAACATCATCAACGTGGTGAAAAGGATACACGACGCCGGCGTCGTTCATGGCGGGTTCGGAGTTTTCGACGTTCTCATCGCAAACGCGAAGCCATACATAGTCAACTTCAAGAACGCCTCGGAGAAGGTCTGCGAACGAAGGATGGACATCGTAAAGGGCGCCATCACTCCTAAGCGGGAGCTGTTTGGTTGTACCGAACTCTATCGGCTCTGTGTCGACCTTCAGATCTGGAAACCTCGTATGCTTCTACCTCTATAATTGGATTATCTTCGACTGACCCACTTTCTGATACAGGCACATTCACCTTCGAGGGCCAACGGTTCCCCGTGGAAGATGTGTCTAGTCCAGCGGCACTCGTGGAAAAAATCTCGGATGACTCGGGACTGGTTGAGAAATCCCGGGCAGAAGCCATGCACGCGACGGTAAAACACCTTCTAGACTTCTATCGGGAAGAGTTTCCCGGGTTAGAAGGTGTGTTATCTGCTGTTCTATTACGATGTATGCGCCGTAGGGCTGATTTATTTATGTTTTATAGACTGGCATCAACAGTGGCTGGCGGCAGGTTCCCCGCTTCCTGGTCAGATATCTGCCGGTGGCGGTGGAGACGTGGCGACTGACCTGTGGAACCTGCAAATCCCCATTCGTTCACAGACGGCTCTCCGGGCGGCATTTTAAGCGATTTGGGGCGACGCGGATCATATTTCATCTTTTGGTAGATTGTTCGTTTTATCTCTCCTTGGGGTTATGGATGGGCCTTTTGTGTTCTAGACACCACTAGATTTCTCCTCGCCACAGTATCTCTTTTATAGATGTATTCATAAAACGGCATATATTGAGAATTAGCTTTGGGGCCAGAAATCGTGATGTCGTATATGAGGACAACGAAATTCTAGCCCGTGTCATGAGAGTAAGTTGAGATGAGAAGCTAAAGTTGGATAGAGATGAAACGGGAGATACGGCGGGACAAGTAATGTCGGGTCGGATCAATTAATGTGATATCGACTCGGGGTTCTATACCCCAAGATAAACGATAATCGGATCTTGCTTAGAAAGCCACAGCTCAGAAAAAGAAAAAGAGTTGACATAAGACATAAAACATGCTCACACGCTTCGTAATAGAAACTCGGCCAATAACGAATAGACAAGTACGTGGTCCATGGCGATGCTGCGTTAGCTTGCGACTCAGTGCGTTGGACTCACCTGTCGAGAATCATTCACCCACCTGATGAGACGATACCATCGTGAAGCTTCGACTATTTTAAACTTTCGGCCTCTTCAAGGAAATTTGAACATTCACCGTGACCACGCGGTCGCATTCTCGACCATGTAGAACGACCACTGATCACCTCGCTATCACCGCACTGATTGAGGAAAAGCAGAAGCGAGAAGTCAAATGAACTTCGTGACAAGGCTTATCGCGAAGTGTCCATAAACATCGGAACTCGGGCCGAGCTGGTCGGCGTTTGCTGTTGCTGCGGTGGAGTTGTGTTACTTGTGAGCTATGCATTCAAAATATACCTAAGGTGCGTTTTTCTTAGCTAGACGGAGCAAAGATCGGGGTGGCAGTTACAGATGCCATATGCAGCGATGAAGGCTGCTCGGGCGGCAAGCATTCACGGTTTGGTTTCCTGATACTAAAGATACGTAAAGGAAGTGTAGCACGCGGAGAAGGCTGAGAATAGGAACGAGCGGAATAATCTGTCGCCGTTGAGTAGAAAAGAGTGGCGGGGAGAGCAATTACGAAGCATCGAGATCAGACAAACTGAGTACAGTGACTAGAGAATGCGGAGAACCAGTCAGGGGTTGAAGTACAATGGCGCCCATCCTCGGAAGCGTGTGAGTTCGAGGAAATTCCCAAAATTCTCAGTGAGGATAAGACAGTTGACGGAGGGGTAGACGTGCGATATCCGAGGATACAAATCAGATGGTGCAGCCGTTGCAGAGTGGACGGCGCATGTGGGGGGATAATACTTGGGGGAGCTTCGAAGGAGTAGGGTCTAGATTCAACCCTGGTGAGCAGAGCAGATTGGAACGAGAGCCTAGAATAGTCACGCGAAATCAGCGCGAATATAATACGGTGACTGCTATCCGATAGATCAGATGCCAGTGAATTGTTTGCATATTTGACTTTAACCATACATTTCGCCCCAGATCTCGGTTCCGCTGTTTTGGATAGAGCGCTACACCGCCAGGACGCTGGACGCTGGGCCTGGCAGAATGTTGGTGGTGGTGGTGGTGGTGACCGGTGACTGTGACTCCGACCGAGAAAAAATGTGGAAGAGATGTTTGCTCGAGCACGTGACTGTCAACAACAACAAATTATTACGCTGGCTGAACCTTGAGACGTGACCTCCGAGTCGAGACCGCCATGATAATATTAATGGTAAGCTTGCGCACACTCACAATCACACCCTCACACGGCTAACGCTCATAATGAGGGAAGGAAGTGAAAGATGGAGTATACAAGCACTGCCCCAAACCCATGTTGCTTTAGTTGGAGATGATTTGAAGTTCAAGGTATTTCGAACTTGAAGCTTCGGGTACCCAATACCGCTGCTACGACCGCCGCGCCCAATAGTCAATTTATGATTGGTACATGACCCGCCGAACCAACATGTGATTGCGATACGATTTCCACATTGTGGCATGTGGTGATTACTTCCCTGGCTGTTGCTGCGACCCGACGTGGCAAGCCGTCGTGATACAGTTGATAGGCTTCACCTTTTGCCTTGTGCGGACGCTGGGAGTGTCGCGGAAATGGCGATCGGCCCCCTTGGACATTTTAGGTAGATAAATTCAATGTGATAGATACCCTACATACAGATGCTTAGGACAGGTGCACGGCACCAAATACCTTACATAATCGCACGTACGTGTCGTTAGACAGCATGTGAAGTAGACACACACGTTCATTCCCACTCGCGCGCCTCCGCTGGCAAATATAGACTTTCCTTCGCCGTCCCCTGAAAACGCTGTGTTGCTACAGGGAGTGTTTTTCTATTAGCGTGACTCACGCGTACTCACAGCTGAGCTGGTGTGGTTGGTCTTTCCCTTCAGCTCTCATCTCTTCTGGTTGGTGCCACGTTGCCTTTAAGTTGTACTGAGACATGAATGGTGCTTATCGACGAAATTACTGTTCAGTCGTTCTGTTCTTGGCGCTCTAGATACCAACGACAGTCGTAAGTCCATCCTGTGGTGATGGACTATTGGTGTTGGTGGGTGTAAAATGCGGGCACTGATATCGTACAAACCAGGATCCCTAATTTGGATTCGAGAAGGAACGAAATAGTCAATGCACGTGGGTACCCTGAGAAGGTTCTCAGATACACGCATGAGTCGTGCGGTCCTCAGTCACATAGTGCTCGGGAACCTTCTGCCGTTCATTTACCGCGATACAAAAGAAAGGTGAATGGCTGTTCCGCAGCCCTCAATTCCATGGCGTCCTCCGTCATACCCGGCACATGGTGGAGGATTCTATCACTGAAGCATGCTAGGTTAGCAACAATCAATTTTGCAGGTATGACCTCCTCCAAGAGGCTGTGAGTGGTGGATCGTGGAGATGTTCTCGTCAGCTGCCACTGCCAGTGGCTCCGTTTTCGGGTGGGTGTACCTGTTTTCTGCAGAAATGCCGTTTATCCGAATAACGTCCACCGACAAACTCTGTAAATGGTGACGTTTCGTAATGGAATATTGGAGGTGAAGCGACACGAAGTCCAAGCAGTAACTGGACTGGCCCAGCTGGATCATTCCGGATCTCTGGTTGACGACCCGAGATGACAGCTTATATACATGCTATTGTTGAAGACAGGAAACTGGTGCCTCTAAGTGGCAAGTGCTCACCCCGAGTGGAGTTCGACTCAGGCCGATTTGAGCCTGCATCTCATGTCAGGCTGCTACGTCCCCTCCTCGGCGACTATTTGATGCAACTATCTCCTTCCTAAAATCTGCTTGGACTTGTTTGGCGGACATCAGACATCTTCCCCTCGCAGCGTCTTATCCCTGTTTCCACTTCAGGTTTGCCCAATTCGCCTCAATTCGTCCACGTTTTCTCGTCCTTAGGACATCTTCCCCTCGCTCCCTCGTCACTTCCTTCCTTCCTGCATCTCCTCTATTTACCGTTTCCCTTTTGTAGGCCTCCCCTCTGGTCTCAGCGGATGCACAATCACGCTGTCCTCGTCTCCTTGATCCCACCATCTCTTAGCTGCTTTCGCATTCCCCACCGACTCTGCATCGCTGCTGTCTGACTAAAATGAAATATCTACAGCAATCAGTTAAGGTTAGTCTACATTGGACCAAGTCCGCAGCAGAGTGACTAAACCAAATGTGGGTGCTCATCGTTCATCGCTTGCAGCCGTGCGACGTGTTCTACGACAACGTGGGTGTTTCAACAATACCCCTTTTCGATCCCTCAGAATTGATCAACTCCTTATTTATACTCTTATGTGAGTGTGTCGTAAGTTGTCCCGATCTAGCACCCATTAGACGCTCTTCATGAGTCACGAGTCACGACGCTCGAGGCCTCCGGCGCCTTTCACCGTGACGCCCCGCTGATGAACAGGTGCCAGCTGCGTCCTTTCCGGTGCGCTCCCTTGCACCCGTGTGGGGGATTCGCCTGCGCACATTCACGAATATGTCAATGACGTCAAGTTTCCCAAGCCAGAGAGAGACGGTGCTAGAACTTGTATGTGAAAGTCAATTAGGACGAAGAGTCCTCGCCAAAACCCTATCTCTCCAGCCTAGAGCCTCCCATTTTCAAATTGACTCCCACAATCAAGGATGACAAATCGGCTGTTGGGGGAGGTATAAATCAGGTCTGTCCCTGGCAGTCGTATGTGGGACGTCGTTTCTCGACTTCTTAACCATGACTACGCTTCTCTTGACCATGCCGCAATCTCCAGAGCTTCCATTTAGCTACGAGCATCGCACTCTCAGAGCATTCGAAACTTACAAGGCCGCTGGCCCGTCTTTCTTCCTCAAAAATACGTCCTGGCTCAAGGGCCAGTCGATCATCCGTGGGACACTCTCCTCGAACCGGGGTACGTTCGACGTAGTGGCAAAGCTGGGAACCACGGCCAGCGCCCTCAACTCCTTCAAGAAAGAGCTCGGATTCTACCAGAAACTCCGTCACTTGCAAGGGGATTGCGTCCCGAAATGCTTCGGTTACTTCTTCAGTCAGTCGGAGGACCAAGTCTTTGGATGTTTGATCCTCGAGTATTGTGGCAAGCCGATCCGTTCAATGTATGATAGCCAAGGCGACATACCGTTTTCTCTCGGGTACACGTTTCACTTTACCCAATAACAAACACAAATCCTTACTGACATCCTGGCTATCAAAGATCGAATATCCTCAACGCGATGAAGAAAATACACGACGCCGGGGTCGTTCATGGCGGTTTTGGAGTTTCCGACATCCTACTCGCAAACTCGCAGCCCTTCATAATCAACTTCAAGCATGCTGCGGAGGTGGTGTGCGAACGAAAGCTGGACATCACCGAAGGCGCCGTGGCTCCTAAGCGGGAGCAGTTTGGTTGCACGGAACTGTATCGGCTCTGTGTCGACCTTCAGATTTGGAAGTCTGGTACGCTTCTATGTCTCGGATCCTATTATGTTTAACCGACCCCCCACTCTCTGATGTAGGCACCTTCACCTTCGAAGGCCGGGGATTCTCCGTAGAATATGTGTCTAAACCAGTGGCTCTCGAGCTGTCGAATGATTCAGGACGCATGGGTTAGAAGGTTTGATATCGGATGTCCTATCAAAATATACACACACGATGGGACTGATCCATATATGCGTTCTATAGCTTGGCATCAACGGTCACGGTGGGCTGCGGTCGTTTCCTCGCTTCCCGGATAAGAGTTTGAGGTGGTGGTGGTGGGCTGGCTGACTTGTAAATCCTCAAATCCCCATGCATTCGAAGTTAGTTGTCCAGGTGCCAGCATAATGGTTCCTGGAACGACTCCGTTTTCAGATCTATTGCTTTGTACTTCACTGGAGTGATATATGCGCTTGTTGTATTCTTGATCGTCATTCTTCGCAGGGATAGCTGACCATGAGAAAAGAGGGAGATAATCCTTCGCTTGTCGGTCTGACATCACTGCCAATGAAGGAAAATTAGCAGACATATGATACTATCTCGGGCGATTGCGAGTACGAAATATTGGAGGGGCTCGTGCTGACTCTGCTGAGTCGTTTGGGCCGATGATGGCAGCACTGTGATATGTTACGGAGCCAACCATACTTTCAGGAGAGAATGGCTTCTCATTACTTCATAAAACGTTATGAGAATGATGAATTGACTCGGTATGGCAGAATGGGCGTTCAAGTTTGTTATTTTTATTTCAACGCTCACTCAACTCACCTCGGTCGGTGACTAAAAAATTGGCGCTTGTTGGTGATAGTCCTGACACCAAGGATGCTTATGTCATCCGTGAGGCGCCACTGATTGAACCTGAATTCTCCCACACAACCGACAACTAAATTGCGGACAAGTGGCTACAGATGTTCCATGACAGGTTAGTCAAAGCTGCCCCAAACTGCGCAGGCTCAGTTGGCCCAACTGAGTCTGAGTTGGGAGCCATGGGACCAAAATTGACATATCCACTAGGACGGCTTTGAATTCGGGTATCACGGACACCACTATGCATCTTCGGGCGGCGGTCTTCCATCGGCACCACAGTCCGAGTCAACTTATAAACTCATCCACGATCAGCAGAATCCACGTGTGATACCGCAACCACCATGTGCATTTCCACTGTGGTATTCGGAAATTACCACTAATACTCCGCGCGGCGCGTGCTGACGAGGGTATAAGCGCGAACTGATATTGGAATCCCTCAACTTTCATTCGAGAAGGCGTATAACGATTTCACGTGTCTACCCTCGAAGAGCCATTTTTCTGATGCATGCATAGATCGCGCGGCACTTACTCGCGCAAATCGGCTGGGATCTTCTTTAGTGGTTCGTTTGCCAGAGAGGAATCCTGCAGCGCTCATTTCCGCATCCTTCTATGTCATACCCGGGACAGTGTCAAGCTTTGACACGTGGTGGTCTCGCCCTTCTCCAAGGGGATATCAGCCTTTGCCCAGCTGACGACATCGGCGACAACGAATCCTTCTGACAGACTGGCATACTGCCCAGCCGACACGACCACTACAACACATGTCCTTCGACCGCCCAGTGAACCACTACTGTACAACGTCATGCAGACCGTCGGCCCAAGAAGCCTCCGAGTCATCGAGAAGGGTAATCGGGCGTTCCCTTCCTTTTCGCACCATCACCGTGTACCTACCGCCTAGCAGTGCGATCGCTGGTATGTCATATTGCGAAGAGGCGCCGACATACAAGATATCGGCGCCTTGCAAAACAGAGAGGCAAGGTGCAAGGGGTCACAATGACCATGCGCCATTATCTGATTGATCCCAGTTGTAATGGTTCTTTATTCCAAATGCGGGATTTGGGGCGCCCATTTCAATTCATCAGTTCCCCCTTATTCCTGGCGCTCGAGTGTCGTTACGATGTCAACTCGTGGTGCGAAGAAGGGGATCAAAAAGACGATTCCTAAGCTGATTATTATACTATGTTGGCACGATACAGGAAGGGTAACAATTCTAATGCACATGCACTCCGATAGGAGCTTTTGGCAGCCTCAGGGCAGTACATATGGAAGCACCCGCGAGAACATTGTCAAGCCCGCAAAAACGTCTGATTATCGGTTCAGTGCCCCTCTCGCCTACGGTCCATCCACCATCTGGGACATCTTCAATGAGCTGTGCGGAGACCACGGTGAACTCACAAGGACTTCAGGCTCAAGCACAAATATCCCTAGGTTGGCTCGTCGTTTCCTCGCAACTGGCACCTCACTTCCCTTCGGGCCTGAAACGCCTGAACCCTCGGTCGTCGTTATCATCGTCTTGGGAGGCAAGACCCGCATCAGCATCGCTCACGCATTAGCAGAAGATTTCGAAAGAAGACCAAACAGTGATTGAAAGTCTCGATTGTACGCGTGGATAATAAAACATAAACTTCCCATTCACGTCATCTTGAGCAGTACATCGGATGCTGCGAGGGAGCACCAAAAACTATACCTCACATCTTCATCGACTCAATTTCCTCTGCCAGTAATGACGGTGCCTCAGGGAACCGAGGGATAGCATTACACCTATATGGGGTCGGCCGACTATCACGTGTCAGTCAAAAGTTGAAAGCAGAGTTTGAACGGGAGATGGAGACGGCGGCTTACAAAACCATCCCAATGTCGACCGGCGTTTCCGTATCGAGCGGTACCTCCTTCCCATTTTCGTCACGCGGGCGTTCCAGCTTCACAGCCCAGAGAACCGTGGCCATCGAGATGAACAGCGAGTCATTGGCCGCGTGTTTACCAGTGCAGGCCCTCCGCCCAAACCCATACGTGCTGTGCCCATCGTCGCGCGTCTCTGCAGGGCCTGGGATCAACCTGCCCTGCTCATCCAGGAATCGCTCAGGGTTGAAGTTCGCAGCGTCATCGCCATAAGATGACGGGTCGAGGTTGCATTGCCACAGGTTAGCGAGGCAAAGGGTCCCCTTCGGAATGAACATTCCCTCATACCAATCGTCCTCGATAGTGCTGTGTGGGAGGCCCAGTGGTAGCGCGGGGCGCCACCGTAGAGATTCTTTCACCATTGCATGTATGTAAGGCAGATTAGGAGCGTCCGCAAACGCTGGGGGGCGGGAGCGACCAACGACGACATCGAGTTGATCTTGTGCACGCCTCTGTATATCTGGATTTGCGATCATTGCCAACACCCACCACATGATAGTAGTAGCAGTTGTCTCTGCGCCCGCGGAGCTGCAAAAGCAGTTCCGAATTCGTGTCACCAACGACAACAAAGACGCACTATAGAGTGCCAAGGAGCCACGCAATTTCATCACGGGAGAGCTGACTTCGATCGGAATTCTTTATAAGCGATGCACCTACACTCGGTCTTTCTGACTCTCTGGCCTGGAATAGCAGTTACTTAGTAAGCGTTTGTCGGGAGAAGATGGATTATTGTCCTACAATATCATCGTAAATGGAATTCAGGGGTCTGTTGAACAAGGCTGTACTTTGTCGGAAATGTTCCAATCCCTCACGTTTCCATCTCGCAAACCTGGCGTTCTATCGAGGTAGGAGATATTGATATTTTATAGATGATATAGACGCGTACCTTTCCGGGATATGCAACATCCAAGGAAAAAACTCGACCAGATATGCACCTGGAACGCACGCCACCGTCAGACGATCGTTGAATGCGTGGATGTCCGTAAGCATCTTGTCATGGCCATCCTCGAGGGTGGGATAATCGTATAGGATAGACATTGTCGCAGAAGCAGAGGCACGCGCGACATGCTTGTCCAAGTCTCTCGGATTTTCGATAACTGACAAGGCAAGGAGGATTGCCTCTTTGCAAAAAATTGGCTGATAATCCCGTACTACGGGCCTTGTGAGCACTTCATGTGCTGCGCGGCGAGTGCGACGCCATCTAAGAATGAAAACGTAAGTCCCGAGGTTTTAGAAGAAAGCAAATACTAACAGGTCTCCGTACGGCATTAAAGCAATGAACAGACCACCACATAAAATTTCACGAGCAACGATAAGGCGAGGCCGATCAGAGTATATGCTTGCGCGCTTATCAAGGAGGTCTGAGGCAGCCTTCAGGTTATTGAGAATAATTATTGGCTGGCCAAGGGCATTTAAATATAATATGTTGTCTGAGATATCTCTCGTAAATGTGGAGAGTCAAAGAAGCAGGAGAAATAGGACTGGACATACCAAACTTTTGTTTGCAATCTTTGTTGAACATCCAGCGTTTATCCTTGAGCCGAAAGGCATTTCCAAGAATTGGAAGACCCTTAGGGCCCGGCGGAACTTTGCGCCAGGGACTTCTTGCATATTGTACTACTATAATGATGGCAACGCCAAAAATGACACCAACGTGGGAAGTTAGAAGGTGGGAGAAGAAAGTAAACGAGAGACACTGGAGGTGCAGGGCGGTGCAGTCGAGAGTTGTGGGGGTACCAGGCACAAAGGTCATTGTGGTAGTGATAATGCCTTAGCTTGGAGGGGACCTCATTAAGCAGAACCAATCGCAACTTAAAAGGCTCACCAGTCGTCAGAAACCTTCAAACTCCACCACCCGCAAAAAATGCGCCGTACGTCATTGATGTCGGAAGTCGCCTCATCAGTGTCATCACGAGAGAAGAAGACACTTCTTGCAATAGGTAACCGCCGAGTCAGTGCCGAGGCCGCTGGTCAAGGGTCAAACTCGAAGACCAGATCCACCCGACCCCTGGCCCTACCGGCTTCAAGTTCGCTTGTGGTAACACCAGATGTGTTTACTTGATTGTGTGAACTAACAAAATTGAAGCTCCAAATTGGAAGGGACGAATTGGACGGATGTTAAACGACAATTGATAGACTTACCGATTATGACCTTTAATTCAGAGATGGGAGGCCGAGGTAGATAGTTAAATTTGCCTCCTCGAGTGCCTGGTAATAATCCTCATCACATCCCCGTTATGCAGTGTTGTGGCCAGACCGGAGAGTTGCTATTTCGCGGCTACTCGAGCCAAGCTTACAAATGGCAGCTAGTTGATTGAAAGTGAACGCTGAGGCTCAACCTCAGGGTTAAATTCCGATTATCTAGCCCAGACTCGGAGTCTGAGCCGACTATCATGATCATGATGATGGAGACTGGATGGAAGAACGTCGTCCGGTGTTTACGTTTGCGGCATACATATGCAAAAAACCTGATCATCACGTAATGTTCCAATTGGTGGAACCCACCGGGCCGCTGTCCCGCCAACTTCGTTTTCTTGTTTTCTAACCGCCACTGCGGCCAGTGCGATATCCAATCTACTCATACATCGAACGAGCGTCTCACTGGTACTGGGTTACGAACGGCTGATATTTCAGGCCGACATTTCTCGGAGTTCTCAAAAAGGGTGGAAAGCATGGTTCGCTGAGACGCTTTTATGGGCCAGCTCTTCTCTGAGTCGGGACCCATCATCATCATGATCCGCGGGATTCCTTCATTTGCGCTAACGTCGAGCCGAGCACCTCGGAGTTGGTGGAACCACCCTCGCATGCCTCCCAATATGGAGGCGGCGACCTATGCGATTGCGATGACCTGCATCATCGATCTAGTTGAGTACTCCACCACTTACCTTTGATGCAGTTGTGGGAACATTGCGGCAGACCATCGACCCAGGTGACCACCGAAGAAGGCACTAGGTATTATTTTCCCGCTGGCTTTTCCCTAGCTAGGTATCAACGGTTTAAAGTACTGGCGGGGCGAAGGGCAAGGGATCACAGCCATCCTGAATCCAATTGACTGTGTATGCGATGTGCTAAGCAGTTTCCGTATTTCCACATGCGGGATCTTGGGCCTCCATCCCCTTCGATCTCTCTCCCTATCCCGAGTGCTCGGGTAACGTTATTATTCTGGCAGTGCGTAGCACCAGCTAGACGAGTGCGAAGCGTCACACAAGTCGGAAGAGATCCAACACACTATTCTTCAGCTAATTAAACCTGTTGGCTCAGTACAGAGGGCTATACCAGTAGGCGTATGGTGGGACGCTACATCTTGAGTCGACTCGGGTACTCGGTCGGGCTCATGACTATAGTTCCTATAGTAGAAATACAATTCCAATAATAGCGATAAGTACAGCTTGCGTATGAACTTTTTCATTCAAGGATTTGACTTGAATGGTAAAATAGGGATAAACCACGCTGTCAGTGGTATGGTAGTGCAATATTCGGAGCTGCAGGATGCGCAGTGTAAATTAGCGGGGGGAGGGTCACAGGGGCAGGCAACAGGTGGGCACTAGGACCGTTCGCCCGACCATTGTGCTGGTGAAAAGCCGGGATGGTAAGCTTCCGGTGCTCCCGCGTGTTCCTCAAAGGTATGGGTAGGAAATGTAGTAGGGGAAGCATGGCAAACACACCCGCTACGGAGACGGCGGCCCTGATGGCATGCACCTCATGCATCCAAATACACAAGAAGATCTGGGCCGGGAGACACAGCATAGACACGACTAGCGTGAACAACCCTGGCAAATAATGGGGTTAGTTGGACCTTTGCTCAGTTTTCATAGTACGTCGCTACACACAGTGCAATTCGATCCACCTCCATCGTCGTGGAACGATACCTCTGGCATCATCCAACTCCATTTGAAAAGGCGGGATTTCGAACCCGCACTTGGCTCTTCCACGAAATTTCTCCCGCAATCGTCCAGCGAGCCTGGGAATATCTCCGAAATTCCTTGTGAGGACGAGGGAGCTGATCGTGGCGCTCACGCTGAAGATCAGCGCGATGTAAGAGAGAACGAGGAGGTACTGAAGCGTGGCTGGCTCTATGCGCTGCATAAAATCCGGCGCTGTTTTGAAGAAGACTAAAAGCTGCGATTCTATTCCTGCGAGGACTGTCGACTGTGTGTGACGACGTTAGGATCCCCGCTGGTTAACATAATCATGACCCAGTCCGTACGCACCACGACTGCGGCTGCCTGATAAGTCGGAAGCTTATACTGTGCGACACACTCCGCCCTCTTCCTCGTCATGGTGTTCTCTTCTTCGAGCAAAGCACTGCGGCGGAAGAAGGCGTCAAGAGATAGGAACTCGTCCCCGCTGAAAACCGATTCGTTGGGCGGCGGATCGTGATAGTGGACACATACTGGAACTTGGATAGAGGACATTTTGGAAGAAGGTAACTGGTCCCCATGCTCCGTTTCTCTCATGGTTTTTGAAGGCCCGTGAAC